>APFE030257846.1:201033-221958 GCA_000404065.3 Pinus taeda
CAATACAGGTTGACTCAGCACCCTTAATCAAGGAAAACCACACCACCTCGAATAACCCGCTGGTGGTCCCTAAGGGGGCACGATTTTATATGTACTTATTTCAGTTTTAAATTTACATTTAGCAATAGCAATCAATTAAATTAAATCGATATTTTATTTATTATCATCCATATTTTTAAGTTTAAAATGGTTTTTACAATGAACTCAATAATATAGTATTATGGTCTAAATCACCTCTTGGATCTAATATTAAAAACAAGACTCTTTTAATCCATAGCAACGGTATGAAGATTGTTTTTTAAATTGATTTTTTTGAAATCCCAACCAAAATGGGATAATTCCAAGGAGGTGGATTCCCAAGCAAAATGAGATAACTCCAAGGAAGTTTGTTTTCTAAAAATATTTTGAAGCAAATCACATATGTCTTTTCTTCCCATTAATGTAATATTTGGTGTATTATAGGCCTTTTACTTAGGGAATAGAGTTCGTATTATCATTCCATCCATGAAATTGCGCAAGCTATGGTGGAGAAGATTGACATGGAGTATATCCACATGGATTTATTGTGTCCTAAACCACAATGGGGCAATTAATTCCTCCATCCTAGCTTTTAAAACAGTTTACAGAGGCACTCCCTTGTGTTCATGATAGAATTATAGCCCCTTATTTATCAATGGGTTGAAATGGTTACACATTAGGAAATAAAAGAGAACTTTAGAGGTTTCAATACACGACAAGCGACATTTAAAATGTATAACATATTATTTTAATGCTAAACAATAAATCCATCACGAAATATTTGAAGGAGAAACCCCTTTATTAGAAGAATATGCAAGTCCATGTTCATTGATTTCGTGATCAAGCCATTGAAGCTCAAGGAACATGTGTTATTATCTTCCTAGAGGACATCAAAGACTATTTTTGCAGATTGGACGGTACTATTTGATGCAAAGTTGTGTAATGATGTACTTTGCATATTTTTGATGTATTTATTTCTCATTTGAAGCAGACCTAAAGACATAGTGCATATGGTGAACTTTGTTATAAAATTACTAAGTAATTCCTATGTTATTTATTTTTTATTTTCCTTCTTTGGTGCAAGAACCTATGACACTATTATACACTTGAATACGCTTCCATAAATATAGGAATCACATCAATCGGAGTTTATATGCAAATGTTATGCCTTTGCAAATTGACCAACCATGCTTGACCGCCATGGTATGAGTGGATGTCATGTCAACCTCCATTATTCATGTATAGGTGGCTAGCTATGTATGGAACTTGGAGAAGAAAATACAAGTTTCAAACCCTTAAAACTATTTGGGGGTTGAATGAGTAAAATATAACCTCCTCGTAGACTATCGAGCTATGTTTTATATTAGGCCACTTGGAGGAACAAGGGCTCCATTATATTAGATTGTATTTTGTTCCATAATTCAGGAGACTAATTCAGAGTGGATAGAGAGAGAGGAAAATAGAGGATGTTAGCGTTATGCATTAGCATACAATTCCACATGTTTATGTAACTCATAGAGAGTGATGATATCTATTATAATTGCATTATTTCCATACCAAGAAATAGAGAGTAGAGTAGCCTCACCTTCTAGTTGGGTTTCCTCCCATAATGGTTTCTTACATAAAATATTTATATTTTGATGGTGTGTGATTTTATTATTTTGTTCTCTAATTTATGCATTTTATTTGTTTGTTTCATGCACAAATGGAAAATCAATAACTCACAAGTTTCGAATCTAAACTAATATAATCTTCATAGTGTAAACTTAAGGTTAGTTTAGAAGATCTATTATGATGATTTTTCTAGTGGAATACTCATGGATGTTCATGGATTAGCCATGTTATGTTGGGCATTTTTTGGTTTCTAAACTGGGTTTGTGCACATAGTGTTCTTATCAAAATCCCACTTGGTACCGTCCCTGGCGGAAACCCCCTATAGCAAAAATCATCTCAATTAAGGCACCTAAGGGGGGATGTGAGAATGAGGTTTGTGCAGATGAGAGGGGGATGTGGATTCAATATAAAACATATTTTTTTATTATGTGTAACCTCTTAACGTATGTAAGCCTCATCCACAAAATGCCATACCAACTGCAGTGCACTCTTTACATCCACAACATAAGAGGTAGAAAAGAAAATCCCCATAACAGAGAAATCACTTTACTCATCCATGCTTAAGAAAGTTAAATATCACATAGAGAACCAAACATTAAATAAACATAAGAACATATTAACTACAAAACACCAACTAATATTTATTTATATTAACGAGAGCAACCAAAAATACATTGCATCTGCACTATCACAAGAGTCTCATGGCTCACCAACCTATTCTTTAATCCAAAGATTGCAAGAGTGATCACAACAAAACACAACATTATGTGCCTAACAAAAACCCTAATACGCTTCTAAACCCTAAGTACATTAGAGCTCCAAATCAAAAAGCCTCTTCAACCACTAGAAGCTCTTTCCTAAGTCGAATTTTATCATTTTATACTTGTTACATTAGATATGTATGGTGGGATGAAGAATAGGAAAAGCCATTATTCCCACATAGATTGTGTTTTACCATAATTAACTAGATAATTTACCAACATATATTTTTTGTGGATATTTTTGTTTGAATTTAGGATATTCCCTCCACATTTTTCCTCTGCACTTGCACCATTATTAACTATGAAATTCTCCTTCACGTGTTTCTACTATGTCCTCTTCCCAATCTTCACAAATCTCAACGTGTTCTGCACACGGAACCCAAAACTAGAAAAAATGCCTCAAAAAATCCTTCAACGCACACCTATGGGTCGTCCCAACCCACTCAACCCTTTTCCTCTCTCTATTATTTTTAGGAGCCTTTCTCTTTAGTAAACTTAAACCCTTTCCCTGCAAACTGGAACAATTCAAGACACCAAATGGAATGTTGTTCTATTCTCCTCACCCTCCTTCAAAAATACTTGCATGCCATCCTATGACACATGCAAGGATGAATCGTTTTGGATATTATGATCCCTTCTGCAGGGATCATTCTAACACTTTCTCTCCTATTTCTACCACATTTGTCTTGAGCAAGTGGTGTTGGAATAAGTTGTCTGACTCAACTATACTGTCCCTCAGGTTATCTCACACATCTATATTCTCAAAATGACCTATTCTTCCTCTCCCCATAGTCATAGACTCTAGAATAAGCAAACACCATTCTGTCCAAACTCTCGACTCCTATCTATAGACTGTTGCAGCTCTACACTTCCTAAATGTCAATCAATTCCTCACACTACATTACTTCATGGACTCAACTTTACATCTCCCCACATCCTTAACTCCTAATAACCTTATAGGATCAACTCTCTACTATCTCATAGCCTAAATTCTCTTCATTGGACTAACTATCACTCAAATGAATCATTTTTGTCCTACTCATTTTATAGGAAGATCACGGGACCATCATATTATGTGATGACACCATGTCGATGGCTTCACTCATTGCAACCTGATATGAATCGTAGAGTTCCTACTTTGCCTTATGCGAGACTTTCTTACCACTATGGGAGGAGATGGTGGGAATAAGATGAGCTTCATAATCCTTCCACCTCACCTCAAATGTTGTCATTTCCATATCTAGGAAGAGCCTCCAATCTGTCATTCCATCACTTGAAGGGTTTATACTTTAATGTGTGGGCTACAAGAACACATGCCAACTCATCTTATGCAATCCTTGATATCCTCTCTTAGTAAGTTGGTCGATAATCATATCAAAATAATAATTACATCACTTCGTATCTCTGATGGTCTAAAAACGTGGCTTCTATCATGACGGTTGATACTTTCACCAGTAAATGGCCTACACTATCACTTCCCCTTATACCCAAAAAAAAATTCCATGCAATATATTCATTGGATAACTAATCCCACTGAGACAAAACAAATGGATTCATTCCACAACGCAACCAAAAACAAAAATTCCTACCACCTACTTATATATAAGGGAATGGTTAAGAGTAATTGTTTTTACTCATGCATAGAAGATCGCCTGTCCTTATACAATTTTTTGCCAATTCCTGTTCACATAACCTTCTAGTGGTTTTCCATTGAATGCCTCGAGCTATACTACTCTGACGCCAGTCACATTCATGATCTTATATGGACCCAACCAATGCATTTAAAACCTTCTAGGGTGCTTGAAGAACTTACCATCATATAGTAACACTAGGTCTCTTGGTCAAAATGATTTATTCTTGATGCACCTATCATACTAGGCCTTATCCCATGCTTTCTACACCTTGTGATGACATCTCGCTAGCAACCAATATTCTTCTAATTTTATTATTTCTTCCAATCTACGTGTTATTGCACTAGACTCTATCATCTGTGTATAGGTATTTATGCACAACCTCGACATTAGAAACTCCATTGGAATCACCACTTCATGTTCATGTACCAACTTAAATGGTGTGTATCTTATCAAGAACTTACAGGTTATGCAATATGCCCAAAGGACAAGTGGAATGTAGAGGTCCCAATCATCTTCATTTGAATTGCATACCTTAGTGAACACATTCTCCAAAATCTCGTTGAAAGATTTTATTGTATGATTGGCTAAGGATGATAGGGCATACTCTTCTATTGGCATTTTTTGAATTCCCATGTTAATTCTTCAATAGTCCTATTTAGAAAATGTGTCCCATGGTCATTCATTAGGATTCTAAGACACCCAAATCCAATGACAACATTTTCAAATGAAAACTGTACAAAAGTTTCATCACTACAATCCTTCACACACGCTACTTCAACCCATCTAGTAAAATAATCCATAGTAATGATGATATACCTTATGCCTGATATTTTATTAGGTGGGTTGATGGGATTGCCAATTTTAATGGTGAAGTTTTTAAAATTCTATAATGTAATTTCAGAAGATAAATGCATCTCATCCCCCCATTGTTTTCTGACTCGTTGACAAATGTCATAGTGTAAGGCCCCATCCTAGGGTCTTCTAACAAATCTATATTCTCTAGGAATTAAATGCAATAAGAGGCAATATTTTATTTTCTTACAAGACATTTAAACAATGGTAGTTTACCATTTACATTCTAATCCCTAAAACTTTAATAGTGAACATTTCATTTCAATAACTTACATGAGTAATCTATGCATAAAGAAATACCTGCACCAATGGCCCGATGGATATGCCCTTGTGCTGCTACTCCTACTGAAATGCTCCTCTTGACTACCGACTAGATTTACCTCCCAGCCAACTAGAAAATAATTCCTAGCCCAAGAAACCTCCACCAGTTCCCTAGCCGTCTAAGCCCAAGTCCAACTAGAAGTAGTGTGTCCAAGATGAATAATCTAGAATAAGATAAATAATACTTCCTCCGAACTCCAAGCCCAAGAGACCTCCACAGGTTCCCTAAGCTCTCCCAAAATCATAGCCAATCCAAAACTAAAAGCAAGACCTAGCATCCCCCTTTTTCTCCCTTCTCCTCCCCCTTTTATGCCTTTCCTCCCTTCTCCACCTCAACTATCTCTCATTAATTTCATAACTTCTCCCTCATCCTTACAGTTGACTTCTCTTCTCCCAAGTAAATCTGAGAGTACATTTGGGAATGTGATATGAATATAAAATTGGGTAATTAATGGGAGAGGACCATGTCTTCTCCCAAGTAAATGTGAGAGTACATTTGGGAATGTGAGATGAATATAGAAATTGGTAATTAGTGGGAGAAGACCATGTCTTCTCCCAAGTAAATGTGAGAGTACATTTTGGGGATGTGAGATGAATATATAAGTTGGTAATTGGTGGGAGAGGACAATGTCTTCTCCCAAGTAAATGTGAGAGTACATTTTGGGGATGAGAGATGAATATATAAATTGGTAATTAGTGGGAGAGGACCATGTTTTCTCCCAAGTAAATTTGAGAGTACATTTGGGATTGTGAGATGAATATATAAATTGGTAATTAGTGGGAGAGGACCATGTCTTCTCCCAAGTAAATGTGAGAGTACATTTTAGGGATGAGAGATGAATATATAAATTGGTAATTAGTGGGAGAGGACCATGTCCTATCCAAGATAAATTTTGAGAAGACAAGTTGGTAATTTGAATAATAGCAATAATAAATTTTACATCAGTAAATAAAATTTACAATTTCCCAAATGAAGGTATTCACCAATATTTCTCAATTTTTTCAGATAATTTAAACATTAACAAAATTTGCATGATAAGATTAAGTGGGGCATTACATACACCCCTCCTTTAGAAAACTTTGTCTCGAAGTTAGAGAGAAAATATACAAGGAGTTCGAAGGCATAACAAAATATAGAGAGTTATAGCAGTAAAATTGATAAGTCAGACAATGAAATTACTTTCCCCCAAGAGTCTCCAACTAATCTATATCCTCCTATCCATCATGACCTATTTTCATTCCCACCCTATCCATCCTCTGCTGCTTTATACGGTGGCATCGGCTATACCAATCTTACCAATGATAAAACCAACATGGTGGAAGCGTCGACTACATCAACCTAACTTCCCGAGCAGGAAACTGGAAATTTTCATCACACGTCTAGGGGAGTGTGTCCACCACTACCCTCCCACAATTTCAGGTTTTGAAGGACACACAGTGGGAAATGCCTCCACCCCTCCTTACAACTAGGGTCAACACCCTAATGCGGACCACACTACAGCGCTGGATGACTTGTCATCGAATAATCCAGTCAGGTAGCCTTGCCACCTGTCATTTATATTTTACTCGTGTCATAAAAGTGTATATCATGTAGATACCAAATGTAATAGAAAAATGTACATCGTACCTTTCCTCGTTGGTCATCTCGACCTTCCCTAATGGAATAGTAGATCTTGGTTATCATACGGTTCTTTCCAATCTGTAATTTAGTTTTCATCCAAGCATATGTAAAACCACAAAATGGATATCGATACATGATCTTAAACATCATGTTTTTTAAGTCCAGTATCCACGTGTCAATTTTTGTTGTTCATACTGGAAATAAATCTTACATTAGATAAATCATAATTTCACTAAGTCATTGATTAGATAAATCATATCTACTTAAGCCCTATACGATGCAACAATAACTTTGACAAGTCATGCACTAGATAAGTTGTAACCAAGTAAGTCATACATTTGGTCATACATCAAACATTTCCATCATGAATACCAAATCCATCAATTGATTTTCACGTGTCCAACCAAATGTATATAACGTTCATAAATAAATAACATGGAACTGCAAAATAGAACCTTAGTATGGGTAGCTATCTAAGTCAAAATGGGCATCACAGATGCTCTTGTGACAACCTTGTGCAACCCCTCGAAAATAATTAGAGTTGAAACAGACTGTTCACCATGGAAAATAACATTTGAACCCCGATATGCTATAAGGTGGTACCCAAAACCAAAATGTTGGCAAGCAACAGATTAGTGCACTATCAATTCCACTAGAAGGTGCTAGTATAAGTTTCATGCATATAATTTCTTTAATACCTCAGTGAATATAAAAGTTCCACCCTTTCAATTTTCTCGTTTTTCATCTTCCAAACCAATTAGTTAACTTGAAAATAAAAGACTCAAAACTTCAGAAACTATTTCTAGCATGATTTTCATAATTTATTATTATTATTTTTTTAATAGTGAATTGAGAGAAATGTCCTCTAAATGTCAAGGTTCAATTTTATTATATATTTAATCATTGTTTATTAGTACTAAAACAATTTCATGATATATATTGCAGCTCACAATATGACAAGACAAATGAGAAATAAATAAACGAATAGAATAATTGCCTTTGCCCTGTTGCTATTAGTATTTCCCTTCTAAATGGCACTGGATCTCTAAAGATGCCTACTCCTTTCACAAGTGGCCAGTGACCCCAAAATTTGTGAAGGAAGTTGAGGGTCATTTTATCCAAAACTAGAGACATATTATTTTTCACGGCATTTTTATTCAACACTAGAATAAAGGTAAGAGTGTATTCTAATATTTTCACTGGTCTTTTACTGACTAAATAAGCTTCCATTCTAAAATCCCAAATTCTCTATGATTTGATATTTTCATTTAATTTAAGATCATTAAAACAACTATCATAGTAAGCCTTACATAAGTCCATGGTATTCAATCTATGTTTTCTCTAGATAATTCCACCACCCATAAAACAATCTTTAACGTGACACATATGATATTTCATCACATCCTAATCTGAATTCGCGTGCTTCATAGTCATTTTACTTCTCAAACTCGAGATTTGTTACTATGACTTCCTCCATGAAGAATGACAAATATACTATCTGAAAGATAATCCTACTATCCTAATGAAAAATCTAATTTATCTTAAATAAGAATAATGATAATCTATTATTGTCAGAATTAAAAGCCACCCTCGTATGTAAAATATAACTTACTACATTGTTTAGATTGGAACACATTTTGGGTATAAATTACTGGCTCAAAAACTGCAATTTTCAGTGCAAATATTGTTCACACCATCCATATATTTAATAGACAATGAGGTTGGCATCAAGACAAAGACCTCAGGTACAAACTAGTGGGAACAAAACTGCAATTTTCAATGTAAAATATAGTTCACATCATTCTTCAATCAAAATTATAAGACCATTACAGAGTTTGTTCAAAACGTTCAAGTGACACATCCTTTAGCCAAATTTAATCATTGTGATGTGGAAAACTTAACTATACAATTAATGAACTTAGGCTAGAGGTTGAAATAGAATAGCTACATCTTCACAAACCAATCATCATAGCTTAACCATAGATCCCTTTGAATGTTGGGAAAGTGACCTTGCCCATAACCAGCTAACTTTCCTATCATTAATTCTTTGGTTCATGTGCCAAAGTCATCCAATAATAATCATATAGTTTCCATGCATCTTCTCAGATATATAACGAATCATCAGAGTCATTAGATCAACATCCTTCATCATGGGCTTCCTTCATGTAATAATCATTAGGCAAGACGAGTCATCAAGTATTATGCCAGTGACTCTATAGCTCCCTCTGAAGTCTTGCTTCCATTGGTCATCTAGCCTTCATCAATATGCTCATTTTAATATGAGACAATATCACACTACAATTGTATCAAAAAACTTCCAATTACCAAATCCCAACAATACACATGCACGGGAAATCTCTCTCACATGCTCTTCCTATTTAACAACAACTTCTAAACAATAATATATTCAACTGACAAACATCAATAGTATTATCATACCTACATCAATAGTACCTTTATATTACTAATATCACAAGTACTTCTGTCTGTTTGAAGATACTAAGAGACTTGATCTGAATTTTTCCTTGGAATGATCTGCTCTGTTCCTTTTGAATTTTATTTTTTTTGCTTCGAGTCTGATTATGCTAAGGTGTCTTATGCAACACTGGTTCATAGTCCTAGCCCTTATTAGCACTATTCCTAACAATTTCTACCACACTCTAGATAGTCCAAAGAGAACCCAAACAATAGATTTATTCAAGTTATGCCAAGTTAATTCTTAGCCACAAATTTAAACTTTAGAACATGTTATCATAGGCTAGTTTCATGAGGTCATCAATATGCTTGGAATATATATAACAACTGATGTATTAGATTTCTTGAAAGATTTAGTGTTGTCACAAAAGAATGTTGCAAATAGAGAATGCACTTTAAACTATTGATGAAGAATTGACATCTACCCTCAAGGTCCTGATACTTGACAATGGTTGATGAAGATGAAAAAAATGGGAACACTTGTTTTAGCCTAGGATCAGTGACAAGATGTTCATCACACAATGCAATACAACTTTGACTTATTTCTCAAGCTAATGGAGGATTCAAACTACTTTAGGTTATCTTCTATATGATGTACGATGAGAAAGAGAAATATGTTTCAATCTGATATATTTGCAGGGAATGCCCTCATAGATATGTATGCTAAATGTGGGAGCATAGATATTGTATACAAAGTGTTCTGCAAAATGCCTAGATGAGATGTTGTTTCCTGGAGTTACATGATTGTCGGGTATGCAATGCACGAGTGTGCCTATGATGCCTTGCATCTCTTCAAAGAAATGCAACATTTGGGTACAAAACCTAACTATGTAATCCTTGGTTGGCATTCTGTCTGCTTGCTGCCATGCAGGCTTAGTGAGTGATGGCAATACTTTGATCGTATGATTAGTGATTATGGGATCAAACCTAGATTAGAGCACTATAGTTGCATGGTTGACCTCTTTACCCGTGCTAGTAGGCTTATTGAGGCTTGGGACATTATCAGCAAAATGCCAATAAAACCAGATGTCATTGTGTGGGGATCCTTGCTTGCTGCTTGAAGAGTCCATGGCAATGTAGAGCTATGCGGTAGAACACCTATTTGAATTGGATCCCAAGAATGTTGTGCATTATGTCTTGCTGTCAAATATGTATGCAACTATTAGTAGGTGGGATGGTGTACAGAAAATGCAAAGAATAATGAAAGATAGGAGGGTAAAAAAAAAAACGTCAGGATGTATCTGGATTGGTTCGAATAATAAACTGAATACTTTTGTTGTAGGAAGTAGCTTGCACCCCTACAACTAAAAATTGATACTAGATTGGGAACCTTCACACCTCTGATAATGATTCCAAGTAGAAGAGGGCCATGAAACCTATGTTGTAGATTTGGTTGGACATCAAAATGAATTTATTCTTTTCTAACATTGTAAAAAGCTAAGAATTTGCCTTGAGTTTATGAGCACTTAACAAGGGAAGGGATCCTTCAGTATTGTATGTTTGTGGCTGCTCCACTACTACCAAAGAGATTTCCAATATTGTCATAAGAGAAATGGTTGACAGAGATAACCCCACCATCTCCATCACTTTAAAGATTGGTGGCATTATCCTAGAGACAAGTATCTAACAAAAAAAAAGGATGTGTTCCTATAGTGTTTATTCATTGTTTCGAGGGAAATAAGTGGAGCCTATGAAAAAGATGTGATTGTGCTGCTTTTAAAGTAAGCAGTCTCCCACTATTTATTATAGTTCTTGCACCTTGGTGATAGAATGAATGCTAGATCATACCTGGACAATAGGTTCTTACTTCAAAATTCTATTTATTTTGTATGTCTCCAGCAAAGCAGAGTTTCCCTAAACAAACGGGAACAATGAAATGAACTATAAATCAGAACAATAAAAAGTATATATGCACTGCTCTGACTGCTAACCTTCTAAACATTAAACAATTTCACTTTTCATATAGAACCTGAATGTGATAATGATTTGTCAAAGAGTGACTTTGGACTGCAACTAACCAACTTTTCAGGTTGTTCAAGCCAGATAAAGTGAAGGGAAAAAAAACTTGTTCATGTGCCAGTGGGTATCATCTTCTATTTCCACACTTGCAACAATGATAATGCAAGGGACAATGATAGCATCTTCGTAGTCAGTAATTCTTTGTCTATCAAAAATTCACATTGATAGGGAATTTGGTTTTTGAGATCGTTTGGAAGTAGGGCCAAATTACAATGGATGGCATAAAGGATGACACTTGTAAAATATAAAAAAAATTGATTAAAACACCACTAATTAGTAATGACTTCTGTTATCACGAATAGGCTAACTTGCCCAGATTTTGCATTACTACAAATAGGCTAACTTGATCTTCATATGAAGGCAACTAGTGAGTTTTTGAGTTATATGAGGGTTATCAAACTTCGGGCATGGGAAGACCATTTCCAAACATGTGTACAGTCTTTTAGGAATTATGAATATGACTGGCTCTTCAAATTTATGTACTCTGTTTCAGAATCATGAAGTGGGTCTCCATCAAAATGTTTGAAATCTCCATTACCATTATGTCCAAAACCATTGAAGATTCCTGTTTGTGAATGATCTTTTTCAGTCCCCTTGTCTCTCTCCATGTATTCAATCATAGAAATGAAGTTGACTTTTCATGGGCTCACAAGCTTCTTCATGTATGCATTCTTCATTTAATTCATCGCTATCTTTAGGAAAAGGGAACTCTACAGTGTCATATACTTCATCAGAAAAACAAGAAGAGAATTGGGTTCAACATTACCATCTTCATGCCCCAACCACCCTTCATATATATATATATTTTTAACATTAGAAAATCTACATCGTGTGTTCACACACATGGCAACATCATCCTCTGGCATATGACTAGCATCACGTACCCAATCTTGGACAGTATTGGGATATTCCACAAAGTTTGAGCATTCTTCATCAACATTATCATCTTCTGAAGAATCTTCAAAAAGGAAGAGGACATGGCAGTCATAGGGCAGTTGCCTATACACACCTCTTTCATAACAAGATCCTAGTAGTCTTTGAATGCTTTGATCAAATTAGTAAACAAAGACATCACTCACGTATGCAATCTCAGTTCATAAAACTCCTTATAATTATCTTCCAAAGTTAGTGCAAAATATATTTATAAAGACATCCTTGTGGCAAATATTTTCATACCACTCTTCAGAATTGTCTTCCAAAGTTAGTGCAATATTTTTATCAAGATATGCTCATGGCAAATATTTTCATGAAAATATCTCCCCTGTATGAAATCTCAGTTCATGCCACTCTTCAACATCATCTTCCAAAGTTGTGCAAATATTGTCATCGAGGCACCCTCATGGAAAATATCAAAAGCTCAACAAATTCAGTGAAGATTTGAGATGTGGCTTAACTGAACAATTATGACCATTACAATGTGGAAGATGCTCTCTATCCATTTAGTTCCAATAGGGAATGGATTTGTATGCCCTTGAATGTTTGAGAAATTCAATGGTGCAAATAGGCTTATAGGCCTATTTTCCAAATAGAACACCATGGTTGAAATTAAACTTCAAATTCTTCTATAAAACATCTCTGCTATATACAGTGTCCATCAATCTTCTCCTCTCAAAAGAAAAGGCTTTTAAGGTAGTTGCATTGACATGTGGGACACCTAAATGCATTGACACTATAAATATGGAAAAATAATGGCATTTTATAGAGGAAAAGTAACCAAATAATACTGCAACAGAAAATTTTGGGGAAAAAGCAAAAAAAATATGAAATAACCAAAATGAACAAGTAATTAAAATGGGAAGGAAAATGTTGAGGTTAGGGATTTGTATGATCATAAAAGCCTTGGATGTACTTGAAATTAGGCAATAAGCTTTGACTTGTCTCTACATAAGCAATTGTTTGTAAGATCCCAACTAGGAATGCCCCACTATGGCCACTGATTTTTCTGAATCTTAAATGCTTTTTTAGTGCAAGATCAAGCACTTTGTTAATGTACTGCTATAGGTGTATTTTGGTTTATTTGTTTATATATCAATGCTCCATGGCACATGTACATTACCATACCTCAAGCCCACCAATTTCATAACAAGTAACATTTAGAAAATAGTTTGTTCTGCTGATATAAATTGTATTTCAATAAACTGAAAGGTATATTTTCATATTACTAAACTCCTATAATAAAATAAATCATAATGGGCACATTAGAGAACCCAGTTGGAACAGTGTTATCCCCTCCATATGATTCCCAACCTTTAATACACTGTTGTAATAAAGACCCCAAGGGAATCGACCTCATGTCTCTCTGTCTTTCTGCTTAGAGGTTACAATTAAGCCAATCTGGATATTGTTTTAAACATGTCATTGTGATCTAGAAGCATATCGTAGTTAGAACCAACCAAAAGCAATATGCAGATTCAGAAACATTGATAATATCTAAACTACACCTTGATCTCACATACATCTACCAACAGTTAACTGTAATATCTCAAATTAGCTATATTAACTAATTCCAATGAGTGGCATGACACTTTTCCTTGATTGACACCATCTCATCTCCTACCATAGAAGTTAGTTCTTTATCCCGAATTTACTTGTCGTACCAGTTAGAAGTGCCCGTGTACGTTTTGTGGGCCCCTTACCATTGCCTTTGCGATGCCTTCTTCTAGTTAGAACCAACCAAAAGCCGTATGCAGATTCAAAAACATTGATAATATCTAAACTACACCTTGATCTGACATACATATACCAACAGTTGACTGTAATATCTCAAATTAGCTATATTAACTAATTCCAATGAGTGGCATGACACTTTGCCTTGACAGAAACCATCTCATCTCCTACCACAGAAGTTAGTTCTTTATCCCAAATTTACTTGCCATACCACTTAGAAGTGCCCATGTACGTTTTGTGGGCCCCTTCCCATTGCCTTTGCAATGCCTTCTTCCTTGCCAGATTACTAAAAACGAAGTGGCAAATCCCTTGTTGAGGATTCCTTCCATTAAGAACTATACAATACTGCAGGCTTTAAGGTGGAAGCCTTTTGCGTTCATCCTATCTTTGGTTCCTACATGATCCATTTCTCAGCATGTTACATGAATCACTTGGGCTCTATTGTGTGTACTGTGTCTATTTCATCTTTGAAGGCCTATTCAAGAATATGGATCATACCTTAATATGTCAAAACCTACTAACCCATATAAGGAATAAAAGCAACAACTCGTATTGGGGTAGGTTCTGCATTAGTGAATGGAAGATTTTGGAGATTCTCCACAGTGAATGGCAAAACCCCTCAATAAAATAGCTCTGGTTGTAGCACATAAAACCCCAAAATCAACATTGTTGGTTAAATAAAACAAGAAGAACACAACAAGTGATAGAGGAAGGAAAATGGCATCTACCTGCCATGTAAGCAGAAGAATTCAAGGAATTTTTGTTGTATTCATAAATGGGGTTTTGCACAACAAGAATCATTTGCCAACAGGCAGTGATAGGATCGATTCCTGTGCAGAACCCCAAAATTTTAAACTTCGGGACCCCCATTCACAATGGGGGTATTGTGCTTTGTTCCCATTGAACCTTCATGACTGCATTTCACCAAAACCAAATTCGTAAATGAATCTAACGGGAACACGCACAGACCCCATCGATGACCAGGTATTCGGATTGAATCTCCTCAGCTGCAACGTCAGGTCTCAGGATAGAAACCTCACCCTGCATTGGTTGCTACTGCTGTGGGTTATCGAAGGATGATTTGGGGGAGTTGAGTAGCACAAATTAACAGTAACACTTGGAGTAGAGGCTCATGGTGGCCGAACTTCCGAAGAAGCTACAGTTGTTGGCACAACACATGAGCCCTTTAGGGACTTGGCACCCGATCTCCTCTAGGTTCCAGCTCTCCTGGGCCATTATATTCAAGAGCTCTCAAGTTCGAATCCAAGGAAATAAAGAATGAAAAGGAAAAAGCTAAGAAAACCTCGAACGCTAACAGATTTCGCTGAAATAAGGTTGGATCTACTCACTCACTCAATGAGAAATTCAAAAACGCACCCAGGCAGACCAAAGAGGCCTTGGAACAATTGAAGATGAAAGGGGTTAAACGGAGCCTCAGATTTTATGGGCTACGAGAGCGCCTAAACGGCCCCCAGATTTAATGGGTAGTCGCTGTGAAAATTCGCTTTTGGGTCGGCAGATTTGCAAAAACTGCAATGCGTCCATGTCTCCATTGTTCCCATTATCGTTACTCTAGTAATATAAACCCTCTCAAGTCCAGAAATAAGGTTTATGATGAGGTTATTTAATATCTAAAAATGGGTGCAAGGTGGATTTTGGATGGCAAATTTGAAGAACCTATATATTAGGATTAAGAGTCCTTATGAGGGTTACAAGATCTTATAGCAAAATTTGGGTTTAGTGGGTTTTGGGTCCATATTTTGAACCAAAGCTCTGATATCATTTGTAAGGTGCCATCCTAGGGTCTTCTAACAAATCTATATTCTCTAGGAATTAAATGCAATAAGAGGCAATAATTTATTTTCTTACAAGACATTTAAACAATGATAGTTTACCATTTACATTCTAATCCCTACAAATTTAATAGTGAAAATTTCATTTCAATAACTTACATGGGTAATCTATGCATACAGGAATACCTGTACCAATGGCCCGGTGGAGATGCCCTTGTGCTGCTGCTCCTACTGAAACGCTCCTCTTGACTACCGATTGGATTTACCTCCTAGCCAACTAGGAAATAATTCCTAGCCCAGGAAACCTCCACAGGTTCCCTAGTCCTCTGGGCCTAGGTCCAACTAGATATAGTGTGTCCAAGATGAATAATCCAGATCAAGATAAACAATACTTCCTCCAAACTCCAAGCCCAGGAAACCTCCACAGGTTCCCTAAGCTCTCCCAAAATCACAGCCAACCCAAAACTAAAAGCAAGACCTAGCATCCCCCTTTTTCTCCCTTCTCCTCCCCCTTTTATGCCCTTCCTCCCTTCTCCACCTCAACCATCTCTCATTAATGTAATAACTTCTCCCTCATCATTATAGTTGACTTCTCTTCTCCCAAGTAAATATGAGAGTACATTTGGGAATGTGATATGAATATAAAATTGGGTAATTAATGGGAGAGGACCATGTCTTCTCCCAAGTAAATGTGAGAGTACATTTGGGAATGTGAGATGAATATATAAATTGGTAATTAGTCAGAGAGGACCATGTCTTCTCCCAAGAAAATGTGAGAGTACATTTTGGATGTGTGATGAATATATAAGTTGGTAATTGGTGGGAGAGGACCATATCTTCTCCCAAATAAATGTGAGAGTACATTTTGGGGATGAGAGATGAATATATAAATTGGTAATTAGTGGGAGAGGACGATGTTTTCTCCCAAGTAAATGAGAGAGTATATTTGAGAATGTGAGATGAATATATAAATTGGTAATTAGTGGGAGAGGACCATGTATTCTCCCAAGTAAATGTGAGAGTACATTTTGGGGATGAGATATTAATATATAAATTGTTAATTAGTGGGAGAAGACCATGTCCTATCCAAGATAAATTTTGAGAAGACAAGTTGGTAATTTGAATAATAGCAATAATAATTTTACATTAGTAATAAAATTTACAGTTTCCCAAATGAAGGTATTCACCAATATTTCTTAATATTTTTAGATAATGTAAACATTAACAAAATTTGCATGATAATATTAAGTGGTGCATTACACATAGCTCCTACAAAACTCCTATGCATCTATATGTAACATCAACGACCATAGACCCATGCACAAAATATTTTGTGTTGAATTTTTCCTTGCATAGTTTCCTTCCGCGACTCCTCCATGCACCTTAGTAAGGATCATCGAGTGCCCATGTTGTAGGGCACACCTTCACATGACCCCATCAGCCCCTAATTTGTATAACCAAGCAACAAACAATTGATAGTATGTAGATTTGGCAACTAATTGTTTCTTTTATGCGACATTGAATTCTATTGGCACACCTCTAGTAATAATAAATTACATAATATTTGAAAAGTAGTCATAAACCATTGTAATAGTGTACAAATTCACATATGGTCATTTTTCTTTTAAAATCTGAGCCTCTTCTCCTGTAGCAACTCTAGACATATGGTCTAGGCCTCTATTCAACCACCTAGATTTGACAACCACCACAAAATAATATGCTTGGAATAATAACAACCATCCACATATGAATCCCCCCAACACATGCTTTTCCACAAGGAATTGTAACACTGAATGATTTAGGTACAATTTAAATTTATTTTCCAAGAGATAATGTTGGTACTTATACAAAGAATAGACCATGGTAAATCCTTCTTGATAAGTAGTGGTTTAATTCTTATAGACTATGGATATATTTCTACTTGCATATGCAATTGAGTGGTCCAAATTTCCCTCCCATGGTTGTGCCGACGTAACTCCTAAAGAAAACAACAAATCATCTATGTGCTCTTGAAACTCATTGCTCTAGTCAAGGAAGATCAAAATAGGTACACTAACTAGCTTCTCCTTTAATGTATCTAGGGAATACTAACATTCGTCTATCCATTTAAAAGTTACATTTTTCTTCAATGGGTATTCCACGGTGGAATTTATTTGAGCATACCCCTTTATGAACTTCCGATAGTAATGAGTATGACACAACATAGCTCGTATTTGTCAAGTTGAAGTAGGCAAAGATAGGTATATTTTAATTGCAATCTTGGTAGGGTCCACCAATGACCCTTTCTTTCATACAATATGGCCTGATAAGATACCAAATAGGGAACAAAAGATTCATTTGAGATGAAAGGTATTTTACAAGTGTTAGCACCTACCTAGCATCGATCGCAATACATCTATCTGTTTTTATAATAGGATGAACATTATCCACTCATCTAGGTAGACCTCTAAAAAATTATTAATAAACTCCTTAAATGATACAAAAATAATTCTAAAAACAACGACATGTGTGTTCTTCAAGGGAATGGCATTATGATGTACTAGAAACAACTCCACAATGTTGCAAATGTAGTATTGTTTCGGTCTTATTTAGTAATTTGGATCTAATGATACCATGAGAACCATCAGTAAAAGAGTAGGTTTCTTGACCCGCAAAAATATCCAAGACTTATCTATAAATGGGATGGGAAATGAGACATGCACATAAGCATCGTTGAGCTTTCATAACTCGACACAGATTCAGATCTCTCGTTTTTTCTTGTTCTTAAAAACCATGGGGCTTTTCCATTCTGACCCTTCGAGCAAGCTCAATAATACTAGCTTTAATAATTATGTCAAGTTTCTTCTTCAATTTTTTCTTACATAAAAGATTAAGCTTGTATGGTCTCTATTTACCCAATCTCGTATCTAGCTTATGAGGAATCCACATCTCCCCCAAATATCATGTGATTCCCTTCATCTCAGCAAAAGTATTGGAGAACAAATCTTGATTTTCCCTTAGTAAATAAACTATATTCTCTACCGTCTCATCATCCAAGTAGTCCTCGATGATCAAAGCCATGTTTGGATTTCCCTCGCTACCAATATTTACTTTCTTCATTTTGATCAACTTAGTGTACTCGTTTATTCCCAGCTCAGGCCTAGATACAGTGCATTCCCCTTCAGTCTCTAGAGTGTTTAGATCTCTTTGATCCTAATCACCCTCAACATCTTCCATGACATTGTAAGACTCTGTGAAATCTTGCACCTATTGTGAATGTTGATGAATGTGATACATAGACACAATCCTTTGTTTAGACTATCTATTGAATGAAAATATTATATTCTTTAATTCCTTAAGCACGTGATCCAATTATTTGTCTTCAGTTGCGAAACTGAAGGTAGCCTTAAATTTCTTGGTCATCTCATCCTATTTCATGGTACCTCTACAAACTTATAGCTCGACATACCAATTTTCTAGGAACTATCTCCAATGCTTGGAAAAATATGTGAACCAACTCCTCTTGGGGTATCCCCTTCTTGTTTCATACTATCAAATAGCTCTCCACATGGTTTGTGGGGAAATCCAACCCAATGTATTTATATTGTTTAGGTTCATCCTAAGTAAAAAACTGAATACGCAATACATGAGCAATACATGATAAAAAGTCAACCATGTGCCCCATTACACAGGAGAGAATTTGAAGGCATGGGGGATTCACTGGGGGAGAAATAACATATCACGTGCATTCATATTAGGGTATATATATTGAGGAAAAAAATGGCATAATATATTGAGAATACAATAGGGGTAAATGATTTTTATATTGGTGGGTATAAAAAATGGAGCTCAAAGTTAATGAAAAATATAAGGGGTATAATAATGTATAATAAAAAAATGGATACATATAATATCTAGTGAAAGTAGGGGTATTTTAAATCGGGAATTTAGTTTAAGAGGTATTTTCCAATATGTAGTCAAATTAACGGTATTTTTAAGTATGCCACAAATGCACATTATATTTTGGAGGTTCATTGAACGAAGTACCCATGTTTGAAGGAAACATCGAAAGCTTATAACCTCAGGTGCTTAGGCACCTTCATCTCAAATTCATAAAGAAATGATCCTACATTGGCTAAACCATCATACCTTGTTGGATCATCCACTTCTGTCTCGATCCAACGTACTACATAGGTAATATGTATGCATTTTTGAGTGGATATCTCATGCAACCGGTTTAGTCAATTCACTAACCATTCCTCAAAATTTGTAGCACACGAATCAATGCTTCGCCAATTTAACACACCTTATGCAGTTGGGTTGACATAGCCTTTCATCTATGTAGTGACTTTGTAAATATCCTCCAAGGATTCTCCATGTGCTTGTTCTCGTATGGGTTCCACATCATGTTGTCCTTCACTTGGATCTAGTGATGCAATGACTTAGACATACCTTGACTCAAAAGCCATCTGTTATTTCTTCATATTAATGATCTCTTGATTATCAGACACCCAATCAATCCCAAATAATTTTGGGTAGGGATCAATATCATTAGCAATTTCAATTAAGTTTCTAAATAATCCATTCTAGCAACTGCATCAATGTTTATCTCCACATTAGACAATCTTCCAATGAGTTGAATAAGAGACCAAGTTAACTTGAGTCCTCGAAAATTTGGGAACCACGGGAGGTTATAAATGTGAAAAATTCCACCCTTTTTTCCACTACTTGGGACTCCAACTACATAAAACAATTATTGATAACAGAGAAATCTAACTTCTCATGTTTTGAGTCCCACAATATTTCTAAAGAAAAAAAATTATAATAATGCCAATATTTTCACCTATATTTCAAACATTTTATATTTAGTCTTAACCTCATGGCAACTATTTTTGATAAATAATGAATCCATACAGGTGATGATAGTTTTAGGTAGAGGAGGAATGACCTGTTGTAGAGTTTTCTGAACCCAACATTTCGGACTACCAAGTGAGTCCATCATCAAGGGAGGATGTGTCAATAGATATTCTTAAGATCTTAATGATATATCGAAGAGCTATAATTAGGGTATATATATAAGTTATTAAAGAAGAAAAACGAAAATAGGTCAGCTCTTATCTTTTTATTTAATTCATTAGTTAAATTATTTATTTATTATTATTATTTTAATT
>APFE030257846.1:223054-240715 GCA_000404065.3 Pinus taeda
TAATTACACCTATATGCATTTTATTAGTTATTATTATTTTTAAGATATCAAATGATTATATGTGAATAAATCTATTACTAATTTATGTTCATGATTGTTAATTAAATCTATTGTTTTAAGGAGGATGTTACATAATTGATGATTTTATTATTTGTTTATTTATTTATTTATTTTATTTTTAAGGTTTTTCAAGGGAACATAGTTAATTATTGGATTTTAAGGTTTCAAGTAACGGTTTCTAGGTGTTGCTTAGTTTTAATCCATCATCCCGGTTCAGGTTGTTCTTCCTTTTTTCTATTTCAATGGCTTGATTTTCCTTTTGAGATAGTGGTCTTCTTTTCTAACCAGTTTGACATCTTCTCTGCAGATGTAATGAGAGGAAGAGTGAACATGTTTAGCTAATGCTGATTTAGAGGTCCTTTCTCTTCTTAAGTCAGCAGTGTGTTCTTTAATTCTAATATTAAGAGACCTACCCGTTTCACCTATGTATTCCTTACCGCATGAGCAAGGAATCACATAAACACCTTTTTGAAATTTAGGGTTTACAGGATCCTTGACAGAGTTGAATAATTGTCTCATGGTATTAGCAGGGGTGAATGCTACATTAATGTTATGTTTATTAAGAATTTTAGAGATTTTATCAGTGGTGCCTTTTATGTATGGAAGGGAGACTTGAGGAGTGGATAAATTTTGATTTTTAATATCATTGTTAATCTTGTTTAGGGATAGGTGCATAGCTTTCTTGATGGTATTTCTATTGTAGCCATTTAGTTCAAACACCTTATGAAGATGGTTAAGCTCATCATTTAGATGGTCCGCATCAGATATTCTTGCCGCCCTAGTTGTTAAGGTCCTAATGATGCCAATCTTCTGTTTAGGGTGGTGATGGGAACTTGCATGAAGATATCTTTCTATATGGGTTTTCTTTCTGTAGACTTGGAAACCAAGAGACCCATCTCTTTTAGTTAGAAGGATATCGAGAAAGGGAAGTTGGTTGTTATTTTCAATTTTAATAGTGAATTTTATATGGTTAGAGAGGCTATTTAAGTGATTGAGGAATGGGTCAAGTTTTTCTTTTCCATGACTCCACTTGGAAAATATGTCGTCAACAAACCTTTTCCATTCTTCAGGGGTGTATGGAAATGACCTAAGAGCTTTCTATTTAAAGTGATCCATAAAGATGTTGGTAATTATGGGGGATAGAGGAGAGCCCATAGCCACACCATGAGTTCATAAATTTTACCTTTGAAGCTGAAGTAAGAGGATTTCAAGCATAGTTCCAGAAGATCCACAGTTTCTTTATCAGTGATGTTTCTCATGATCTCAATGGCTTCATCAATAGGAATCGTGGTATAAAGGGATACAATATCAAAGCTAACCATAAGGTCTTCATCTTTGATTTCTATGTTATTAATCCATTGAACAAAAGAATAGGAGTCTTTAATATAAGAAAGGGTATTGCCAGACAGGGGTCTGAGTTTTTTGGCTAGGTGTTTTTCCAAAAGGTAAGTAGGGGACCCTATGGTATTAACTATAGGTCTGAGAGGTATGTTAGGTTTATGGACTTCAGGAGATCCATAAATTCTAGGAATAATGGAACTATTAGGGATGATTTTCTTTTTTGTGACATCATCCAGAGATGATTCTTTGATTTTCTTAGTTACTTCACGCATGATTTTCTCACTAGGATCTTTATTAATAATTTTATAACATCTACTATTATTTAAATGTTCTTCCATTTTATCGTCATACTCTATTCTGTTCATAATTACAGTAGCATTTCCCTTATCAGCTTTTAGGATGACTATGTTTTTATTTTTTCTGAGGTTGTTTAGAGCTCTTTTTTCTTCTGTGGAAATGTTAGATGTAGGAGGTTTAGAGGTTCTTAGAATTTTTGTGATATCTTGTCTGATTTCTTCACTTTTTGCTATATCTAAGAATTTAATAGCTAATTTAATATTACTGATGACTTCCTCTATAGGAATTTTATTCGGGGTTATGGAAAAATTTAGACCTTTTTTCAAAATGGATTCAGTTGCATAATCAAGGCTGATGTCTGATAAGTTAATGACTTGGGCTTTGTCTAAAATCCTACTTTGATCGAGATGAGTCATTTGAGATTTTAAACTGGTAGATGGGATGATGGTTTTATCTACATTATTGCTCATATCTACATTGTTCTTATCAGTTGATTTATACCTTTGTATTTTCTTAACCTTTAAAGCTGCATTTTCATTCTTTTCTATAACATCAAATGGGGGATGAATTCTGGAGTGAGCCAGAGTGTCCAGCGTATTGTTGTGCCTGATGGAGAAACCAGTCATGTCCACATTGCTAATATTTTGTACCATCTCCAAGCTGTTTGTTCTTATTTCGTCATCACGCTTGTTGCTGATTGCATTTATACCCACACTGCTCCATTCCTGATTAATAACTGCGCTGTTTATAGGATTTAAATCTAAACTGGTTTCTTCTGTTTAATAACTTATATATATACCTTAATTATAGCTCTTGGATACACCATTAAGATCTTAAGAATATCTATTGACGCATCCTCCCCTGATGATGGACTCACTTGGTAGTCTGAAACGTTGGGTTCAGAAAACTTTACAATAGGTCATTCCTCCTCTACCTAAAATTACTTTTGACTTAAACATTTACGCATAAACATAAACCCACAAAGTATTGCAAAATTATTTGTAAAAAGGGTATTACAGTCGGAGACAAGGATTCCACCAAGCATTTTCATTTTCTTAATAACTAATCCCACACTTGTCTTATGTCTTTACAATGGGCGTCAAGGAATTTATACCTGTCAACTTATTGCTTGTTACATAAGAATTTATTGGTGTTTGCAAAGGTGGTGCACATTCAACTATATACCCGACTACTTTATCAAAGAGAAATATATGTAATAAATTAGGTATGGTAAAAATAATATTTCGTGGAACTTTTAATGGAACCTTGCTTTAATTTTTTCAGCATAAATATGTTCTTCTATTGTTTTCTCCTCTAATAAATCATCTAATATTTTTTCTACCTACTCGTGCAAACATGGTCTCCCATGGTTAGTTAATGTTAGCATCAATTTCAATTTGGAATATTAGGTGGTTGGTTGATGTATTTATTTATCTCTAAATGGATTTAGTTCAATAAAAATCTCATGCACTTCAATGAAGAGGTGCACCTTATCTTCTACGATGGAAAGTTTTTTTTTTCTTGTGTAATTTATCAAGTAATTACTATTATTTTCTCTCCCACCACTCTTCTATTTGTTCCAGAGTTAGAATTTATGCAAGCATGTTATATGGAATTGTTGGGTATGTGTTTTTCTCTTTGCATGACTAGTCCCACAGATGATATAGATGTGATTAGAGAAGTTGGCCAGTAATAGGGGCGATATAACCAGTTTCCCACTATACGAGGTTCAGGGAAGTGCCTCGATAAAAAATTGGGAAATTTTTTGAGTTTTCTCTTGGCCATTTACGGTAGGAATTTTTTGAGCACATATTGCTTTTGCCCATAGTTCTGTAGATTAAGTCAAAGGAACTACATTTATATTCTAATATGTGGTTAATATACTAGGGTTTTGTGAATGCTATGAAATATATTATATATATATTATAATATATATATATATAATTATATATATATATATATATATATATATATATATAATATAAATATATATATATATATAATATATTATATATATATATGATAACATTGTAAATGAAAATAGTGAAAAGTCATTCTAGTTTTGCTTGTTTTCTATTCCAGGGAAAAATGTGTGTATATTTTCTGTGATTGCAATTATAGATTTTTTGTTAGTTTTTTTGGAATCTGTTGTAGGCATTATCTATGCAAGGTTAAAACCTACAAGATTGATGTCTAAAGATTCCAACAATGGAACCAATGTTGTAACCTAGTGAAAAATATGCATATGTTATTAATAGAATGGAACTCCAAGTAAATTTAGAGAGTAATGTGCATCACATGGAAGAGAAAAGGAGACAAAAAATGTAGTAGAGAACCAACCAAGGAACTCTTGTATTAGGTATATATATCAATAACTAACTAACTTCATGGAGTTGAACACATACATATTTATATCCTCCTAGACAATTATAATATTTTAACTATCTCATCCAACTTCTCCAACTGACTTAGTTGGCCAAGTCGATAGACGAGCCATCCGACATACACTACATATTTAGTATATCAATTCAATTGAGCTAGTTGAATTAGTTGATTAGCCCCTCCAATGCCCTCCATTGGTCACCTCAGAGTCTTTAGATGCATCACTTGGGCACATCTTCTTGACAATTGTAGAAATAAATTTGATGGAGAAAGTCATGCTTTCATCATGATGGGTTGTTTTGATGAGTCAAACACATATTTTCTATTTGATCATTTCAAGTAAAAAATCAACATTAGGAGAAATATTGTCTTTCATGAGAAGTCTCGTGGTATCAAGTTGTTGAAATATTTCTCCATAACTACGAACAACGATCCATTTTCCATTGTTGGTGGATTTGGTTTGATTTTATATTTCTTTCATGTGTAAACAAGTCCATAAACCATTATGCCTGAGTTGGATACTGTTCAATCATCTCTATTCAAATTAGTGCTCTCCACAACTCATATTTCTAAAGTTCATGTTCATTCTTCAACATTGTTTTTACATTGGTGGGATGCTAAATTGTTGAAGTTGTTGAATGATATGTTTGTGATCTTTCTATTGGAACAATGAATCAAAGTCACAAGTATCATGCTAGTCCTCCATTGACGGATCATGTTCATCAAAATTGTGATTTATAATCCTTTGCAAATGCATAAGGAAAAACTATGTAGGAATAGGATATGTATTACTCCCTTTCAATCTAATGTTAAGATGATAAAAGAGTGTCCCTCCTTGAAATTCAATGATACCCTTAACGAATATAGTTGGTTGGTATCCTAATATAATTCACTCACACTCATCTTGACATTTATTTCAGTGTGAGTGTGGTTTATTGGTTTATGCTAAATCGATGAGAACGTTTCTAGAAATATAAAAAGAGAATTGTTCATTATCTTAAAGGTACCTCCTAGTATTAAATCTTGGCAAAGCTCAAATTCATTGCTTGGTTTCATAACACTTATTGCTTTGTGTTTATGTTCAATTGTTGACCCATGAATGGAGGCATAGTATCACAGTGCTTCAAATGAAGGGACAAGGTGGTTTGGGTTAGTCACCTCTTAGGTGAACTTTACATTCCAGTTCAGATCTTAGTTTCTATTTAATTTTACAATTAAAATGAAATTGAGATAGTTGAGAGTCCTATTGCATATGGTAAAATGATTCATGTCCAACTTCATGCCCACTATCTCTAAAACCATATAGCTCTCCATATAATCTTCCTCTTTGCTTTTTCATAGAGCAAGAACAATTATTTGAAAAATGATGAATGGTGAGTTTTTAACTATATATTATTTTAATAACTAATTCATAACAACTTATTTATATCTAAATCTTATTTTTATTAATTTAATATCTAATTAACTAATTTACTATGAGCTAATTCCTAACAACGAACTCTGGACCCTCTTGCATCATTCCTATTTATTATTTAGGATTGTTTGATTTTTTACATTTTCCTGAGGATGAACCACATTAGTTGGTTCGAAACATCGACCAAATACTAGTGATGTGATTAACTTGAAAGACATTATTATTTACAATATGCATTCTCACAAACTGGTAGGTGAACTTCTCAAGAAATTCATATAACTATTTTTTTCCTTAATTTGAAAAATGCGGATCGAAAAATATAAATAAAATGAACTAGCCTCTTTACCTACCCCACTATATCATGTAATCATGCCCTCTAAACTCCTTTCCAATTTCATATACGCTTGGTTATGTGGATTATTATTAATACTTAAATCTATTACATTGTCAGGCTCTTCCTACTTAATTATCACAAAGATAAATTATTATATTGCTAGACACTTTGAAGTTATCATGTACAACATAGATTATTTAACTTGGGGATCAAAAGATGAAGTATTTTATACCTATAAGTTAAAATATTATTGTTTTTCCATGTTAACATTGCCACTAAAGCATAATAATTATGGACAGTGGAAATTAATGTGAAGGATCTAATCTAATTTAATTTAAGTAAAATAAAATAACATTATTTTGTACCAAGTAGTTCCATGATAATTATGGACGGTGGAAAAGGATGTGAACAATCTAATATAATTTAATTTAAGTAAATTAAAATAACCTTATTTCGTACCAAGTTCTAGGCAGTAATCATAAAATAGATTTTACATTGATTTTCCAGATTGCATGAAATTTGCATCATCAGATGAAATGTGAACCTTTGAATATTATAGATATAATATGAGTAACATAATTGTTTATCCCAAGGATGAAAATTATAGATATAATGTAAGTATCATAGATTAATAATCATCAAATATTGATTGGAGGTTGGAAAACACCTGAACCATCTGAACTAAAGATTATATAAATCTATCTGAACTATCATCCATTGTCATGATATATTGAAATGAATTTTTTGAGCATTATATTTTTCAATAACTTCATACCTAATATATGATACATATTTATAACTATATTTTATTTTTACAATGTGACTCACACTTTTTGTCTTGATAGATTCAAATGAAATTTGTGAGAGTTACATTCTTTTATAACTTCATACCTAATCTATGATACATCTATATAACTATATTGGAATTTTACCATGTGACTCAAAAAAAATTTATATATATATTTCATTGGTAATGTACCTGGTTGTAAATACATGGATTAATGAGAAAAATATAAAAATATCCTTTGTAAGAGTTGGAATGTTAGAAAAATTGAGAGAGAGCACAGAGAGTGATTGTGTACACAACACAAAACCTCACTACAATATTTATTCATCACAATGGATACCTATATAGGATATTTATTACTGGCTTCAATGAATCTAGATCATAAGAATGTGGATCTATGAATTGAAAATGACATAACTCCAAATCATACCATAAGAATCAATATCTTCTAGATTGACACCTTAGGACTCACAATGACAACAACACATGGCATAGAAGCATTACTTCCAATACCCTTCCTTAATGGTTACATATTACAACAATAATATTAATCTTTGTATGACTGGTCTTCATCAACACTTACACCCACTCTCAAATCTCGCAAATACCTCTCTTTCTTCACTACCGCATCTTCCATATGTCACTTTATCCATTTAAGACATGACCGCTTCAGACCATCTTTGACGTGCTTTGCAGAATTAACACTTCTCGACCTATCTTAGCATAACAGGTCAATATTGATATTGAACCATCCTATAGACATACCTCCATCTATTGAACACATGGTGTTCTGTTGTATTCCCCAATTATCGGGGAAGACATTCTGGGTACTGAATATATTCAGAAGTCAATTATAAAAGGTGACCTCTTAAACACATAATGAAATTTACTTGTAAGTCGATGTTTCTGGCTCCACACGATGCCACCAACTCATAATAGATTATACATAAACTTGATCTTGGCATAAACTTGTTGGAACCACATCGTTCAATAACGTCAAACAACAAGCTCTGGAAATTCCTCTGCACATTGGGATGACAGAATTGCCTTCCGATCAACCCTTTGACATCATCAAACTTCTCCCCTAGATCTTGAAAGAAGTCGGAGTCGAAAATATTATGAAATTATGATTAGACGTTCGTATATTTCGATGCAACACTAGTTCAAACATCGAGCTGAGAAGTTGTAAAACCACCGCACCTCTGTGGGATGACGTTGAACTTGGACTACATGGACTTAGGCATATCAGACAAAGATGACAGACGTTAATACTGTGAATCTATCAAAAAAACAAACCAACATCATCGTCTCCAGAAAAGGAATGCATTTGATCTTGCCAACTTCGTATCATTCAATGTTGAAATACATCAAATCGTGGATGCAATGGTTTGATGTGAACCCAATGAACTTCTTCTTACTATGTTCATGAGACAGGGAAGTAACTTGACAAAGATAAAACCATCGGCGGAGACGGATGGCGTCAGGTTCTATAAGCTCAGATGGCTGACTTCATGGAGACCTGGGCTCGAATTCCAGTAGCCACACCAACGAGATTGACAAGCTCTTGTTGCAGTTCAGTGCTCATAGGAATGTGGCCTCACATGGCTAGCATAGTGAGAAACCCCACTGGTGAAATCCCTAATACGTTGCCCACATCAGCAGATCCTCGCATTCCAAAAACAGTTGTGATTGATTTCGACTTCCAGAAAGGTGACTTCTGGACTCAAGATTAGGGACACCCATAGCTCAATTCGAACAAAGCCAATTCATGCCTCCACGCGGACTTGAACAAGGAGTATCCAAACCATCAATAGATGAACAACTCACTACGTCCCCGCGATGTTCAGGCACATATATCACACTTAACACAAAAAAAACACAAAATGAATACTTTGGTGTAGTGTTATCTAACCTACACCTAACCTACACCTATGTGTAGACAATTAGTATTGCTAAAATTTCATGATCACAACCCCTCTCATTATAGAGTAAGGGCGGAACCTGCTTAGCTACCATGTTATAAAAATTGATATAGAGGATAAAGAGTGATTGTGTACACAACACAAAACCACACTACACTATTTATTTATCACAATGGATATATATATAGGATATTTATTACTGACTTCTACGAATATATATCCTAAGAATGTGGATCTATGACTCAGAAATGACACAAATCAAACTCATACTATAAGAATCAATAACTTCTAGATTGACACATCAGGGCTGATAACCATAACAACACATGGCATAGAAGCATTATTTCCAACATGAAATTTCAAATTATTCTAAAATCTTTAATCATGTTAAGTTCAGGTGAATCTATATAGGACATATTGCTCTTTCAATGAGTAAACAAATCTATTTAACATATGCTACCCTGGAAAATGATTAAGAAGAATGGTAAAATGGGTAATCAAATCTACTTACCATCTTCTACCCCGAAAATTGATTAAAAAGAACGGAAAAATGATATTCTATTGCTATTTTCAATATGTAAACAAATTTTCATGTCATCTGCTACCCTCAACATTGATTAAAATGAAAGCAAGGATAGTGCACCATTACACAATACTGTCACGGTTGTACCATTAAGAGATATGACAAAATAGGATATAATTATTGGATAGTTGTAACCGCATGAACAACGTGAAAAATTTATTAAATTAAAATAATATAGAAGTACTTCTTTCTAAGTTGCAAGTAGTAAAGTAACCATAAATTATATATTACTTTAATTCTTGAGATTGCATGAAATTTCGATTTCCTGGTGAAATGACGTGAACCCTTGAAGATAAGAGATATAACATTAGTAACATAATTGTTCATCCCAACTGTCAAGATTATTCATTGGGAGGTGGAGTCTACGTCTGTCGTCTGAAGTGATGCCATTGTACTTGAATTATACTATGTGCATCATATTATCTTTGGAACATATATTAAGTGAAAACTCATTTAGAAGAAATTATTTTTTCTCTGTAAGTTATTTCTTCTCACCATGGTAAATGGATTCAAATCAAGCTATATAATAAAATATATCTAGTTATAGCAATTAAAATTATAGTGTAAATATTCATCATACAACAAGAGTAAAAATTGTATATCACATTATTTAGTATTGTGAAGTTGGTGTTAGAATGTGAGAATTGTATCATCCATTCGTCTAACTTAAGCATTATATCAATAATCACACATTTAATAGGTATTTTAAATTTTTTAGTTTCAAATCTCTCTATTTATCTAGAGGCTATAGGGGTAGTGGCTCGAATTGACTCCTTATCATGGAGTATGAGAGCAACCTAGTTTCCTATTCCTATATATATATATATATATATATTTTGCAAAATTTAATATACAAATTATTGAATATTTCATAATAGTTAAGTAAAAAAATAAATAAAAAATCCGGCTATTATTTGAAGGATAAGGAGTTAGAATGTATCGTTTCGAATTCACTCATATTTTGATATGCATGGATTAATATTTGGAACAAACATGTGACTAGTATAAATGATTAACCAAACAATTGTATTATTATTGTTAAGGTGTATGGTGTTTTTTATTTGAGGACAAGTGATGAAAGTAGTTAAAAAAATGGGTTGACTATGAAAATATTGGAGGAAATCAAGGTGCTAAAATAGTTAAACACTAGAAATATTAATAGAAAATAAAACATAATAGAGTTGTTGTTCTCTAAATAGAATTCATTAGTTAAACATTAACAATATTGCCACACAATAAAACATAATATAATCGAATTTATTGAATTTATTTAGGATACATGATTAAATAGAACTAGAAACTCATTGAGAATACTCTAAAAAGATAATAGCTAATTGTATAGAAATATGTTTAGAATGCTAATTATATTTATGCTCCATGAGGAAGATATAATTTTAGCCAACCAAAAATAATTCTAATGTCAACATAGACCAATGTTTTGACATCTTTTCAAAAAATAAATTATACTTTAAATTCCAATTTTTGTTTTGAAAATGTAGTGTTAATTAAAATTTCAATCATAGAACTTTAATACATGTAAATTTTATTCATCTAATACAAAAATTGATTTATTTAAAAAAAAAATAACTACATTCATTTAATTATTAAAAATGATTTTATCCATTTAAACCCTTCTTTTAACCAAAGAAAAAAAATTAATCATTATCATGATTATTATCAAATGATATGTGTGAGTAATGGGCACAAGCTGATGTGCACTAGCATGAAATCCAAGCCTTAAACCATAGAATTTTGATACTTCCAAACCACATAATTTTTGTGGTCCTTTAGAGCACAATCTCATCATAACATTTCCCTCTAGTGCTTAGAATTTTGGACATTATTACTCAAGATGATGAGGATAATGGGGTCACACCATCAACATGGTGGCTCGACGGTGCTCCAATTTGACCCACTTGCCTACATGTAGTTCATCTCAATCCTTAAATATTAATATGCAGACAGTTCACAGGACCTTACATATTCACCTCCTTAATTTAATTCCCTCCTAACTTCAAGCATTATGTCCATTTTATTCTTTTATTTATTCTTATATATCGGATTAAGGTTGTATGGTCTTTATTTACCCAGTCTCACATCTAGATTAAGAGGAATCCACATCTCCCCCATACCACCCTTGATACCCTTCATCTCAGCAAAAGTATTGGGGAACCAATCCTTATATTCCCTTAGTAAATCAACTATCTTCTCTACCATCTCGTCATCCTAGTAGTCCCTAGCGATCAAAGCCATATTTTGATTTCCCTCGCTACCAATATTTACTTTCTTCATTTTGATTAGCTTAGTGCACTCCTCCATTCCTAAATCAGGCCCACATACAATGTGTTCTCCCTCAATCTCTGAAATGTTTAGATCCCTCAAAATATTCTACAAAATTGTAGAACTCCATGAACTCTTGCACCTATTGTGAATGTTGATGAATGAGACACGCTGACACAATCCTTTGTCCAAACCATTCTTCGAATGAAAAAGTTATATAATTTAATAACTTAAGCACAAGATCCATTTCTTTGTCCTCAGCCATGAAAATGAAGGTGGCCTTGAAGTTTTAGGCCATCTCATCCCATTTTGTGTTACCTCTGCACACCTCCAACTCGACATACAAATTTTCTGGGAATGATTTCAAATGTGTAGATAAAATTTTTGAACGAGCTCCTCTTGCAATATTCTCTTTTTGTTCCATACTATGACATAAATCTTCAAATTTCTTGTATGGAAATCCAACCTAATGTATTTAAATCCTTTAAGCTCTCCTTCAGTCCCAAACTGAATACAAAATACATGCTGACATTTCAACCATGTGCACCACTGCACACAAGCAGTTTTTAAGGCACGGGAGCTTCATTTGGGGAGAAATACCATACTACATGCGTTTATATTTTGGGATATACATTAAGGAAAAAATAGAATAATATATTGAGCATATATTAGGGGGTAAAAGGTTTTTAGATTGGAAGGTACAAAAAACAGAGCTCAAAGATAATGAAAAATTATAAATGGTTATAAAAAAATATTAATTAAAAAATGGATAAGTAAGGCTTTTTTAAATTGGGAGGTGTATTGTGTTTGTATTGGTAGGGGGTTAATAATTCTATTTTTAGAGGTATTTTCCAATATGCAGTTAAATTAAGGGTATTGTTTAGTATTCCAAAAAAGCACTTGATATGTCAAAGGTTCATTGAGTGAAGTTCCCATGTTTGAAGACAACATTGAAACCTTGTAACCTCATGTGCTCAAACACCTTCTGCTCAAATTCATTAAGAAACAATCCTACATTGTCTAAACCACTATACTTTGTTAGATCATGCACTTTTGTCCCAATTCAACATACTGTATGGGTGATATGTGTGTACCTTCTAGTGGATACCTCATGCAATCGATTCAGTCAATTCTCTAAACCTTCCTTAGAATATGAAGCATATTTATACATATTTATATCCTTCTCAATAGTTATAGTAGTTTAACTATCTCATCTGACTTATCCTAATTGGCTTGGTTGGCCAATTCGAAAGAGGATCCTATCGACATACAATACATCTTTATTATATCAACTTGACTGAGCTAAATGGCTTACTCAATTAGGCCCTCCAACACCCTCCACTGGTCACCTCAGAGTCTTTAGATGCATCGCTTGGGAACATATTCTTGGCAATTGTAGAAATAAATCAGATGCAAAAAGCCATGCTTGCATCATGACAGGTTATTTTGATGAGTCAAAAGCACATTGTCTATTTGATCCTTTCAAGTAAAAAGGCGTCATTAGGAAAAACAATGTCTTTCATGAGAAGGCTTATGGGATTAAGTTGTTGAATATTCTTCCATAACTATGAGCAATGATCCATTTTCTATTGTTGATGACTCTTGTTTGATTTTATGTTTCTTTGATATCTCCACAACTCCATCGACCATTGTTATTGAGTTGACTATTGGTCGGTGGTCTCTATCCAAAGAAGTAGTCTCTACAACTCATATTTCTAAATCTCATGCTCATTCCCCAATACTATGTTCACCTCAGTGGGATGCTAAATTATTGAATTTGTTGAATCATATGTTGGCGATGTTTCTACTCAATAAATGACTCGAAGTAACAAGTAGCATGTTAGTCCTCCATTGATAGATCATGTTCATCAAACTTGTGATTTGTAATCCTTTGCAAATGTATAAGGAAAACGTGAGTGGGAATAGGCTATGTGCTACTCCCTCTTAATTTAATGTTAAACTGATTAAAGAGTGTCCCTCCTTGAAAGTATATTTGACTCACACTCATCCTGAAATTTATTTTGGTGTTAGTGTGGTTTCTTAGTTTATGCAAGATCGATGAGAAAGTCGCTAGAAAGATACGAAGAGAATTGTTCACTATCTTAAAGGTGCCTCTTGGTATTAAATATTGTCAAAAGTCAAATTCATTGCTTGGCTTCACTCCACTTCATTCTATGTGTTTATCTTCAATTATCGACCCATGAATGGAGGTAGAGTGCCTCCAATCAAGGGACAAAATAGTTTGGGTTAGTCACCTCTTAAGCGCACTTTGCTTTCGACTTTGAATTTTAGTTTCTATTTACTTTTACAATTAAAGTGCAATTGAGGTAGATGATAGTTCCTGTGGCACATAGTAAAATAATGCATGTCCAATTTCATGCCCACTATCTCTATAAACATATAGCTCTTAATAAAATTTTCCTCTTTGTTTTTTTATGGAAGAAGAAGAATTATTTGAGATATGATAATTGGTTCCTCTAACATCCAAACACATAATATTAATGCATTCTCTCAAAATGCTAAAATGTGGATAGAAAAATATAAATAAGATAAGCTAACCTCTTTACGACCCCATTATATTCACTTGATTATGATTATGTGTTTGATTAGTTAGACTCTTCCTACTTACTTGGCACAAACATAAATTATTACATTGTTGGACACTTTGAAGTTATCAGGCCAAACATAGATTATTACCGTAGGGATCAAAACATGGAATATTTCATACCTATAAATTAAAAGAGGATTGGTTTTCCATGTTTACATTGGCAACAAGCATGATAATTATGGAAGGTAGAAACAACGTGAACAATCTAATTTAGTTTAAGTAAAATAAAATAAGACTACATCGTGCCGAGTTCCAGGTAGCAATCATAAAATATATACTGAATTGATATTCGAGATGGCGTGAAATTTGAAACACATGAACTTTTGAAGATTATATATATAATATAACATAATTGTTTATCCCAATTTATCCCAAGGGTGGAGATTAGAGATATAATATAAGTTAGGGAGTTAGATTTGAAACAGAAGCAAGTGATATTGGAAATCAGATTTGAGAGAAGAAACTGTGTAAATATTTATTTATCAGTACAGAAAATTGGGTTTTTGAATTGTATGGTGGTATGAGTATGATTAATATGTGTGGGTGATTATAGAGCGGTTAAGTTAAAAGAATTAATCAAAATTATGAATGTTGAGTAAAATTCCACTCGAAAGGTTAATGAAAATTTAGACTATTAAATATAATATTTCCGCATAAAATTTAGTTAAAAACATTAAACCTTGGTTTAAAAAGGTTTTCACCAAATCTGAGGGCTGAGACAGATACGACGGGGGTCAAAATCTCTCGGGAAAACATCAAGACACTTTTATTTGTATGTTTAAAGTGGGGCGTGGGCATTGAATTGCCATTCTATTAAATCCCCAACGAATTGAATTGCATTGCATTTACTCTCAGTGAAATATTAACATTCCCTTTTGTACGTTTGTGCGTGCAGGACATGTTCGCCGGGAAAATGGACACGAGGCAACTCTTAAAAACAAGTCACTAAGCCAATCATTGGCTTTGTGAATGCTCTCATCAATACACATACCCATACATAAGCATCATATTTCCGGGCGACGTTCAGCTTCAACTTCGACGGCTCAGGTTTCCCGCTCCCACTCACGAAAGTCCATCATTCGTACTTCATCACCAAGCATTCAATACCACATCCTCGGTTTTCGATTTCAAACTGGCATGGGCGCGCATATTTTATTTTTAAATGAATTGAGATCTTAAACGATTTCAATCTGGCCAATAGCACTCAATTTTTTTGTTATGCCCCGCTATTGTATCCTCTCTCGGAGAACAGCAACCGACGAAGCACAAACAACCTCAGCAGAAACAGCACCTTGAGGGAATAACAAAAGCAGTTGTTTATAATGCGACTTTTTGAAAGTATTTCCCGTAGGTTTTTCCGGTCAAAATCCGGCAGCAATTTATTCGAATCGCAAGTTTGATAGCTAGTTTTTGCACAATGAAATCATCTGGGTTTTTCAAAGTGCCGAATCCAAATATACAGTAAAAAAACCATTTTAACTGCAACAAATCAAGATTTAACCTCAATTTCTTCCGCCAGATTCCGTCACCGGAATCTCCAAAAAATCGCATTATAAACAACTCCCAAAACAAAAGAGACATCTTCATCACGGAGAGGAGATGAGTTGAAATCTTTGGCAAGATCTGTCATATCAAATTCGAGTTGAAAAGAGCGGCGGATGCCGTCTTGCCCAACCACATATCCAGACCACATCTTTCCATATCCACCGTGCTTTCAAAATCTCATAAGAATCCCGTTCACAGATTTGAGAAAAAATTCAGTTCGTCGTGATGGAGGTCTGTTACGGTGTTCATCTCTCTATTTCTGTTCCCACTGCATCAAAGCGTTTTGTATTGAAGTAATATGGCAAGATTTATAATTTTCGCATCCTCAACCTGCCCATGGCTCTTTCCTTTTTTCTGGCCCAGTAAATCAGTTTCCCTTTCAAATTTTCTGACTAGCTTAGGCACTCGTTTTCCTGTCAACGGTTTCTATGAAAAATTGCAATAAAAAACTTGTAACCACATGAGTTGTAAAACCGATGTGATTATTTTGAAATATGGTCCCAATCTCTTAAATTTGTTCTCTATACGATATGAACGTGTTCCTCAATTGGTTAGGCAAATTTGGCAAATTCGAAACCTTAGTCAGTTTTACTGTTTAGAGTTGGACGAAGGGTTTAAATCTGACGTGTTGTCTGACCTTCCCTCAGACAAGTCTGAGAGGTTTGATTCATGGCGTGTTAGCATTTATATAATGTCTTTATCTTTCAGCCTTAGAAATGGTGAGATTGCTTTTTCACTGCACAAATATTTCCATTTTTTTTACAAGGGTGAGATTTCTTTTTCGTTGCACATATGATATCCATTTTTTTTACTGTTGATATACCAATTGTAATTAAGAAATACTTATGGCATGATATGCAACGTCATTTCATTAACCAGTAACACTACACGACCAGATGGGACTTAGTTAAAGTGACCAATCTTTTTAAAGTAACAAGTTATTCCATAACTGTTATGATGCAGACGCGCTCAAGTCAAATACTTGTAAGAATCAGTGGGCACAGTAAGTCGGATAATTTTATCACAATAATGGATTTTAACTACCAATTTCGTGGAATAGTTTTTATATCTCAGTCATTTTTATGGTATTGCTTCAAACACAATCCAAATGAGGTTTGAAGTTTTTATATTTACCTCTCTTATATTTTCCTTTTCCTTCTCCACTCAGATATTTGAATGATTCGTCCCTGCATTGAAAATTCCAGAGATTATAAGTAATTGAACTTGACATGCGATACGGGATATTTTGACAATCAAAAATGGTTTTTGCATGGAGTTGAGAATATATTTGTGAATAAATTGAATTATTTCCTAGGCAGGTACATATATTCTAACAGATTATCATTTTATTATTTTTAGATTTATTTTTTATCAAATAATTTTATTTTAAAATAAAAAAAATTAATTTAATGTACATTTTTAAAAATAATATTAAAAAATTAGTACAGATTTAATAAAAATTAGGTTATTTATAATAATTAAATAGTATTAAATTTATAATAAACATCAAAAATCATAAATTCTCAAAAAAATTACTAAATTTTCATTTTATTAAAATAATTAAATAATATTAATGATAAAAGAATAGTATGTAATTAATTTATAATTTCTTTAAAAAGTATGTAACAAAAATTTTTAACTTGGAGATCTTTTTCTCTAATATCATAATCTTAATACCATAGTTTATTTATACAACATGCTCAAAAAACTATAATTCATTTAATTAAAAGGGCAAAAAAGACATAGTTATGAGAATAAATCTTAGCCTTTTAATTTTTTCATGCTATTAAGAATATTCTATGGCAGTTAAATCCCAACAATTGATAATTAAATTAAAATTCTGAAAAGCCAATTTCAAAATAGACATGCTTATTAACATAATTATATACAAGGGTTTACACTTACTTTATGATGCATCTAATATTAATATTGTTAAAATAAAAAATAATTAAAATTTAATTTTAATATTATTATTATTATTATCATCATATGATTTAGACATGCATTTAAAGAAATAGATAAGGAAATATATAATAAGATTCTTACTTATAGAGATTTATTTCCACTTTGCATGGAGATTTTTAATATGGAAATAGGTTTTGTTACAA
>APFE030257846.1:240870-274371 GCA_000404065.3 Pinus taeda
AATTAATAAATATACTCCATAATAATAGTGTGCAAATATAAAATCGTTATAAATTAGTGCAACTAATAAATTACAATAAAATATTAATTAAAACCAAATAAAACTTAAAGTTGGATATGAATAAGGTTGCATTTCTTGCTTCAAGAGAATCAACAAAGCCCTTAGCTTAGTTTGGGTAATTAACGAAGAACTTTTTTGCTAGGACTTAGCTAGGGTAAGCATAAATTAACTTGAGCAACGATATTAGTCACTAAGTTCAAGAGGGTATCTAATGAAGTTGTAACATATCTATTTCTCTAAGTTAGTTTAAGGAGGTGGGGTTATAATATTTTTGCTTTCCTTTACTCACATAAGACCCTAACTTCTAGGTCACCATCATCTTCTATTCGTTGAGATATTTCAATGATATAAACTTTATCGACATTTGAGTTTTGGACACAAAGATATGTCCTTCTAAAGGCCTTCCCTTCTAAGTACCACATCAACATTTGTACCATTGTCACATGTTAGACACATGGAACTATTTTTTTCCCATGTGTCATCATGATAGAATGCTACATAAGCAATATGTCATTGAAATGTCACAGTCCTCTGTCCATGTGTCACCACTGTATGTGGTCATTTCCTTACTAGACATGTTAGTGACCCCCACTTTTTGAATCTAGATCTGGGATTTTTCTTGAGTCTCTATTATGAGAATTTTTGGATGCATCCGGGATTCCAAAACATGTGGATCCATTCAAGTCTAGGTTTTCATTTTTGTTGCTCAGTCAATAGTTTGTCCCTTTGGACATTCGAATTTGGGGATTTCTAAAGGTCTGTTCATCTAAATTTCTTGGATTTTTGTACTATTGTTATCCAGAGCTTATGTAGTCCATGACACCTCCATAAGACTACTACCTGGTCTCCACTTTAGTGTTGTTGTGTCTCTAACCCATGGCACCTCGTGCCATAATGATAACAATCAACATAGGGCAAATCCCCACCTATCCAGATATCTGACTTTTTTTTTTTTTTTTATTCAGCTAGTTTTGGAAAAAGCCAAAAAGGCCCCTTTTCACAATTTTCCATATTTTCAAATCCCAAATCACTAGCAATGGTAGGTGCCATGTCGATCACTACATCGACGATTTCATACCAATTTTGCAATACAACCTTGCCACATTGGTATGCCATGTTAATGGCACGACAACATTCCAAATCATCCATAATTGGTCTATGTGACATGTTAGCATCCACCTACCCACAAGGCCTAGAGTGATCACGTGGACTCCACATATCATCCTCATGGCCTATTCCATTGTCATAAATAAATTCTATTTATAAGAAATTCCGAAGGTCTAGACGTCTAGATCTTGACAAACTTTTTATCTTCGATCTCCATCACTTGAAAGATCTTGCTAGTGTATGTATATCATTCTTTAACATAATCTAGATTCTCATTCTTTCCCTAGGCCGGTTAATAGAACAATGACCACTTAGCCACTAGGAAAACCAAAAATGGTCTTCAAAGTCCTAAGTTGGTCTGGTTAATGGATTCTGGCTAACAAATGCAACAAAGGCTATGTTTATTAATGTATTGTTAACTGGGCTCTCGGCTAATGGATCTTTCATCCAACCTTAACCTTGTTGCAAGTAAGGTTGGTCTCCAGTCTGTGAACATCGGGAAAACCAAAATAAAGGTCTATAGAGAGACTTAAGGCCAATATCAGCCTTCTTTCCTTTCTGTGCTAACAAATATTGCTTGCTAGAAACAAGAAATTTTTTCAAAATATAGATCCAGAAGTTAGAAAAATCCTTTCCAAAAATTGGGATCTGGCTTCAGAATTCCTTTTTGCAAAAGGAGTTAAAAATTTGGATTTCAGTATCCTTCAACATGAGGAGAAATATAGGCTCAATTTTTTTTAGACAGGCCCCGAATTAAGAGCTACCCTCTCAAAACTACACCGAACATGCTCAAAGACTGGAAAATTAGATTGAAAGAAAAGGAATTTTTGATCTCGTTTAGAGTGTCATGACATGAGTGGGATATTGTGTTTAGAGGCACTAATTATGCAGGTCGATTAATACAGACCCCAATTATGATTACATATATTATATTAATCTTATGCAGATAAGATAGCCTCCCCTGAAACACACTAAGGTATGATTTGATTATGTCTATATTTGGTTTATCTAACATGGCACGTTTGCAAGCGATAAAAGATCAAAGATAAAAAGTAGAATGGTGGATCACAATTCACATGTCTCTCCTTACAGATTAGCTAAGTAGCAAGGAGATGAGTATTCTCCTGATTTAACATATACATTTAGAATTTTGAAGGCAGATATCATAAGTTGTAAGGCAGACAATAATAGGTTGATTGAGTCACAAGAAAGGCTTGTCAGAGCTCAAGAAAAGCAAGTAGAAGGTAATTCAATTATCCTTCATTGTCTATCAAGTTTATAGTGACAAGAATAGTTGAGGATCATCCATGGAAAAGAGGAAAGGACGAATGGGGAATATGATATCAGGTCTCAATCAAGATACATGTTGGACAGGGATGATATGTTCAGAGGTGGCATATGGTTGGGTACACCTGACAGGATGCATTAGAGGCCCTCCATCAAGCCAGTACAGTGACACCAACACTCCTTACTACTTCGACAGTGGATGAGATGCCTCAAACCATTTACTATGTCTTTGAGTAAGAAGTCCCATGAGCAATTCACCCATGTGCTTTGTGTCACCATAACTCTCACCCTACGTTAGTCTCTAGCATGAAAGAGAAGTAGACAAAAACAACTCCCCCAAACTCAGCTCCTTTTAATGTTAGAAGCCATTTGTATATGCAAGCACTTTTGTATATGCATATAGATATGAAAGCAAATATAGAGAAATCCACTTTCATTTCTGCATATGAAACTGTTAATATATTTAATAACTTTTTTTATATGTAAGCATAGTTTCATTTGTAAGTTAAGGTCCCACCTACAATGCTCATGTTGGCTCCCAATTTTTATATACACATATATATTAAATTGCACATATATGAAAGCAAACTTTTGTATGTGTGTGAATTTTGTAATTGCACACAAATATAACAACATGCATATCTAAAATCCACACATGTAGATACGGAAGCACATATAGGAAAATATCTATAAAATCTTATTGTCCTATTTGATTTTCTCCTAATACTTCAAATTTTTATGGGCACTCTATAAATAAAATCTCATGCAAAGTGAGGCCATGCATGCCCACCACTTGTCATCGGTGAATGAGTTAGTTAAATGAAGTGTCAAAAACATTAGCATATTTTCATAAAATACAAAAACAAATTCTTTTTTAAAAAATCGAATTTCCTATATGCACTTTCATATAGCACTTTAGTTCTAGGGGCTTTAATGGAATCCATATGACCAAGTGCAGGGAGAATAAATTTAATAGGTAGTTCACCTATTAATTTATATTTATATCCAAGTTTAAACTTTAATACACTAGATTTTGTTATACTCAAAGGCCCAAATAACCAAATAACCTATTACACATGAAATCAAGACCATTTTAGGAACATCAACCAATTTTTAATTTTTTATGAATTCAGATCATGGCTTCAATCTCATGTGCATGCTACCTACATCCCTTACACCATAGGAATCTTGCATGGCCTGGTATAGTCCTAGTTGAGAAAATTAAAATAAAAAAAATCCTACAAAACAAATCTCGGTGCGAGTCCTAAGACTTCAGACGGTGTCATGTGGAAACTTTAAGAACCAATCAAAACTTTCCACTTGGTTCCCTTGCCATGTCATGTCTTTCATGTCATTACCACATCAAGAGGGCTCCAAGAAAACTCTTAAGTGTATGTTGATGGTGTCGGACCCGCCAACATATCAAGGGGATCTCCCTTGTAAGAAGTCCGAACTAGACCTAAAATTGTTTGGAGTAGGAGTCCTAGCAATGGATGGTAATGTAGTGCCTTGACCATGGTAGTGTGTAGAGGTAAGTATGATAGCTTTGGTTGGAAGAAAGTGTGTGACCTTGCGGTGAGTCAAGCGAGATGCATGGGGGGTTCTAACACACAGAGGGAAAAAGGAAGTGTGTCCCTTAGAAGCCTGTAATAGTACACAACTTGAAAGGAACACACGAGTGGAATGACATGACAAGATGGAAGTGGAATAGTCTACAAAACAAACTGGCAGGTTAATCCAACAACACTCCTTTAACATGATTCATACAATTGCATACAAAATAGTTCATACACAAATGCGTAAGTTAAAAAATATACATTGCTAAAGAAACTAGAATAGTCCAACTACAATAACGACATATGCATGAAAATGTGATGGGTCAGTTATATTATTAAGTGAAAGTTCCATCCATACATACACCATTGACAACCACTAGCCCCAATACTCTTTGTGCTCTATTGACCATACAAGCAGCATGCAAAGATGATAAAGAGCTGGTAGGCCTTTCTGAGTGACTTAGTCTTGTAAACCTGATTGGGTGTCGACCTGAAATTCAAAGACTCTTTCACCCAATACTTCATGATGTCTCTAGTGTTCACATTTTTGTTGGGGGTATAGAAAACTTCATCCATGCGGTTCACCGGTTGTGGTAAGTGATACATCTGATGGTAGTTTTCTATCCTAAAGGTAGCAAGTTGTGTTCCATTGGTAATATTCAATGTCATCGTCTCAAGATTTGTGTGTGATACAATCTAGTGAATGATGTCCACACATGGGAAGGAGGGGTACCTGCATGTAACATTATATAAGTCTGAATTGTGGATGTTGACATAGACTTGCCGATCTTCTAGGTCTTCCTTGAAGCTGTCTATGAATATATCCTTAATTTCCTACCATGTTATCTTCATGTCCTTTTGTATGAACAACTGTGTGTCTGCATAGACTGACAAGTTCATTGACACCTTTTCAACTACATCCCCAATGCTTCTCTCGACAATATCCTTTGATCCAGTGCTCTTGGAAGTTGCTAGGAATTTAGTAGGGAGGCTCCAAAACAAAGCATAGGAAACATTTTGGAGGGTGGTTATAGCTGCTACAATAGCATCCAAGGGTATGAGAGAGAGAGAGAGAGAGAGAGAGAATAGAATAGAGCTCCTCCAAAACCTATCAAAAGCTTGAGAAAAATCTTGCCAACAGATCTTTAGAAGCCTATTTATCAATGAGGCCTCTATTTTCTTCAATTTCCATTATTTTCCTTCATTTTCCTCCTCACATGCAACCTGTGACATTTCACCTTCATTTTCTCCTAATTTCCATTATTTTCATAAATAAAAGTGCCAAAAATGTCATTTTTCCCTTCCAAAGCCTTTGTCATTTCCTTTGACAATTTCCTTAGATATAATAAACAGATTGAACACCCAGTAGGATATTTTTCCAACTATTCACCTTGGAATACGTGTCCCATGACCATGGTCTTGTATATTTTTACATGAATTTTTAACCAAGTTTGTTACACTAAAAGTGCAAAAAATGAGTGTCACGTGTCATCACCTTTGGTTGCCATCTTCTCTATATGCACACTTGCAGACCTATGTTATAGAAGATTCACATATAAAAAAGCCATATAATGAAGTTGCTCATATATAGAAGCTGCCTTATGTATATAAACACATATATATAAATATGGAAGCGTGCATTTACAAAATATGGCTTCCGTATATTCATAACTTTTGTATATGCACAACTTCTAAACATCCACATAGATATGGAAGCATGCATGTACGGAAGATGACTTCCATATATATGTGCATATATAGAAGTTTTACATATACGGAAGCAATCTTCCATATATGCACACTTCCACATCTATGTTATAGAAGATACATATATACATAAGCCATATACTATATATACATAAGCTATCTTTCGTATATGCATGCTTCCATATATGTGTGTGTGTGTGTATATACAAAATTTGCACATATACATAAGATGTCTTCTTTATGTGTGTGGCTTTTGTATATGCACACATGTATGGAAGTGTGCATATATGGAATATGGCCTTCATATATGCACAACCTCTATATACGCACATAGATATGGAAGCAATTATATACAAAATACGACTTTGATATATGCATAACTTTTATATATGCACATAGGTATGGAGGTCATCTATGTTGTGCATATATAGAGGTCGTGCATATATGGAGGTCATCTTCCATGTATGCACACTTCCATACATATGTGCATATACATAAACCAAACATATAAAGAATTCGCCTTATGTATATGTACAGATTTTGTATAGATAGATATGGAAGCATGCATATATGGAAGATAGCTTCTGTATATGTGCAACTTCAGTATATGGCTTCAGTATATGTGTATCTTCTATAACATAGATATGTAATTATGCATATATGAAATATTGCTTTCGTATATGTGAAACTTCTATATATGCACATAGATATGGAAGTCATCTTCCGTATATGCATGCTTCCATATCTATGTCAAAATATAAAGTTGTGCATATACAAAAGTTGCGAATAAACAGAAGGCGTATTCCATAAATGATCGTTTCCATATATATTTGTGTATACAAAAGTTATGCATATACAGAAGTTGGGCATATACGGAAGCTATCTTCTATATATTCACTCTTCCAAATATATATATGTGTGTGTGTGTGTGTATGTACATATACATAATATGCACATATATGGAAGCCATATTTTGCATATGCACATAGATATGGAAGCATGCATATACGAGAGATGGTTTGCATATCTATGTGCATATATAGAAGTTGTGCATATATGTAAACCATCTTCTCTATATGCATGTTTCCTTTACTATGTGCATATATAGAGGTTGCGCATATATGGAAACCATCTTCCATATATGCACACTTCCATACATATGTGCATATACAGAGGCCACATAAGTCATATTCCGTATATGTCCAAATTTTTTATATGCGCACACACACACACACACACATATGGAAGTGTGCATGTATGGAATATAGCTTCCATATATGCACAACTTCAGTACATGGCTTATGTATACACGAATCTTCTATAAAATAGATCTTGAAGTGTGTAAAATGAGTATTATAAAAATAGGATTTGTAAATTCTAGAAGATTTGAAGTCTTGGATGTGAAAACCTAGGGCTTGTAGACAAGACCTTAGATCTGATGTTTCTAATGAAAGAAGAAACCTTAGCTCATGCAAGGAGGGAATGATATCATGTTGATGATGAGGATAAGGAGAACCATATATGTGCATATACAAAAGTTGTGCATATACAAAATATGTGCACATATATGAAAGTTGTGCATATACAGAAGATGTACGCATATAAGGAAGTTGTGTATATATGGAGGTTATCGTATATGCGTATTACAGAAGTTGCAGACTATTTTTGTGTATGCACAACTTCTCTATATGGTTTCTGACTATTTTTATGTATTCACAACTTTTGTATATGTGCATATACTGAAGTTGCACATATATGGAAGTTATGCACATGTATGGAAGTTTCACATATATGGAAGGTATATAGAGAATTTAAGCATATAGAGAAGATATGTGCATATACAGAAGTTGTGCAGAACTTCAACCTCTATATAGGCACAACTTCTCTATATGCACATCTTATGTATATGTGCATATCTTGCGTATATGCATAAATATATATGAATATATACAGAAGTTGCACATTTACAGAAATTGTGCATATACGAAAATTATACATATATAGAGGTTGCATATATGCAGTGAAGTTATGCATAAATTATCTATATATGCATCTTCCATATATGCACAACTTCTGTATATGTGCATCTACCGTACATGTTCAACTTCCATATGTGTGCATATATAGAAGTTACACATATAAATAATTGTGCACAACTTCAACCTATTTACATACATAGCCTTCGTATATGCACAACTTCCGCATATACATATATGAATGTTGTGCATATACAAAATATATGTGATGCAAAAGATATGCATATCTTTCATATATATGTAACCTTTGTATATCCACATATTTTTCATATATACATTTATTTCGTATATGTGAATTTCTTCTATATATGTGCATATTTGGAAGTTGCGCATATACAATAGATTTGCATATACAGTAGATGTGCATATATGGAAGATATGCGTATAGATAGAAGTTATGCATCTACAGAAGATATGCACATATACATAATATATTCACATATACATAATTTTCGCATATATGGAAGATATGCATATCTTCCGTATATGACCAATTTCCGTATATGTGTATATTGTGTTTATATGTGCAATTTCCATCTTTTGGACTTGCAAAAGGTGTAGAATGAGTATTATAAAAATATGATTTGTAAATTCTAGAAGACTTGAAGTCTTGGATGTGAAAACCTAGGGCTTGTAGATAAAACCTTAGATCTGATGTTTCTATTGAAAGAAGAAACCCTAGTTCATGCAAGGAATGAATGGCATCATGTTGATAATGAGGACAAGGAGGAGAACCATATATGCACATACAAAAGGTGTACATATACAGAAGATGTGCGCATATACAGAAGTTGTACATATACAGAAGTTGTACATATACAGAAGATGTACGCATATACAGAAGTTGTGTATATATGGAGGTTATTGTATATGCGTATTACGAAAGTTGCAAACTATTTTTATGTATGCACAACTTCTGTATATGGTTGCAGACTATTTTTACTATGCACAACTTTTGTATATGTGCATACACTGAAGTTGCACATATACAGAAACTATGTGCATATAAGAAAGTTTCACATATATAGAAGATATATAGAGAAGTTGTGCATATACAAAAGATATGTGCATAGACAGAAGTTGTACAGAACTTCAACCTCTATATACGCGCAACTTTTTATATGCACATCTTCTGTATATGTGCATATATTGTGTATATGAAAAAATAGATAAGCATGTATACAGAAGCTGCACATATATAAAAATTGCACATATACGGAACTTGTGCATATATGGAGACTATCGTATATGCATGTTATGAAAGTTGTGCAGTTTTGTATATGCGCAACTTATCTGTATGCACATATACGAAATATATGTGCATATACAGAAGTCACACATATACAGAAGATATGCACATATACAAAATATATTCACATATACAGAATTTGCGTGTATATGGAAGATATGCATATCTTCTGTATATGCCCAACTTCCGTATATGTGCATATTTTCCGTATATGTGCATATATTACTTATATGCACAATTCCATCTTTTGGACTTGAAAAAGGTGTAAATTGAGTATTATAAAAATAGGATTTGTAAATTCTAGAAGACTTGAAGTCTTGGATGTGAAAACCTAGGGCTTGTAGATAAAACCTTAGATTTGATGTTTTTGTTGAAAGAAGAAACCCTAGTTCATGCAAAGAAGGAATGACATCATGTTGATGATGAGGACAAGGAGGAGAACCAAAACCTTAACTGCTCATGGTCCCTTGTATAATGAGAGTTAACCACTTTATTTATTAGCTATGGCCCATTTTTCTAATTCATTTCTCTGTTTTTTTCTCCAATCCAAAGAACTCTTAAATTCTCATTTATGTCAATTTTTTTCAATGGTTAAAGTATCTTCACTTTAAGTGGAATCATCCTTAATTTCACTTGAGGGATAGTTGCATGTTTTTCCAAATCATTCTAATATGTAACCTTCCATTATAATTTGACATCATCTTCGCCTATTATATCATCACTTATCTTGGTGTATTCTTCTAGTATCTCTCTTCTAAGGAGAGTGCAACAATGTTTAAATATCATTTTAAAGGTGATATATATGTTTTTCAAGATATACATTATTTTTTGTTATTATATATTATGTAAATTTGACTCAATGAAAGAGTGAGACTTGCTTGGTCAAACAATGGTGGTTTAGGGAAAACAATTTTGCTTACCCATGGTTTTATGCCCATGAATTACATGTAATGTTATCTTTAAATTCTTGGGAGTACTTCATTGCAATGTGAAAGTGATCTGAGCGATGAAGGATCACCTACCTGGGTTTTATCTAAAGTGATATTAATACAATATTTTTTGGCTATTTTTTCCATATATTAGGGTTTTCCAAGATAAATTTTGTGCTTATAATATGTTATTTGTTGTTTTCTTTAGTATCTCTTAATAATTATATTTCTCTCCCATAATTTTAACATGGTATCATAAAAAATGGTTTTATTTGTCTTAGTGGAACATATAGACGTATCCATGCATATTTCTGAGCTTATATATGTTGATATAGGGTGTATATCTAAGGAATATGTTAGGTGTGTAGTTAGATCTATTTTCAGGTGATAGATTTCCTAAGAATTGGGTATCAACTAGGCCTTTGCATTGCACATAGTGTTTCCATTGATGACAACAAGATTTCATTGATTTCAAAGGGAACGTATGAGACGATAGCAACATGTCTCTTTATGAAGTGATATGATAATTGGATCTTTCAGAAAGTCTCATTACGCGAAGATTTAGGTGCTTGAAGTTGTTTTAGTTTTTGAAAAAGTTATGTTATTCAAAATAGTCTACAAATAGAATGGTTGCATAGATCTCCTAAATAGATTTCCAATGGTATTTCCTTCTTAGAAAAACCCTTCCCAGATGAGAGGTTATGGCTAGTTGAAAATCATCATTTAGTTGTATTGAATTAAAAGAACCAAAGTGTTAGGTCCCTATAATACTAGTGTATTCCCCTTATTGTTATTAGTGTATCCCCATATTTTTATTTGTGTGCCCATGTATCCCCCATGTTGTTACTATTGTGTTCCATAGAAGCCCACTATGTTATTGTTGTGCCCTTACATTATTATTGTATGTAGGCTCTAATTATATTGTGACCCCTTAGACTCTTATATACACCAAGGTGGTCTTATCATTTGAATCATCCAAGAATTGTTCATTTTTTTAATGTAAAGGATATTTCCCCCTCAAAGAGGATAATTTTTAAGTTGTTTATCTACCTTTTTTTTGAGCTATTTGCATAAAATTTGGTATCAGAGCTTTGGATTATAGGGTTTCACATCTTCAAATAGGTCATCTTGGAATTTTTGCCATAGATTTATCTATATGCAGATTTAGAAGCTGAAATTTCGACCACATGGAGCTAAAGTCTTGGTGAAATTCTTATATAAATTTGAGATCTTGGTTCGCTATATTTTTTTATATATGATCCGTGGAAGTTAGGTTTTTTGCAGTCTCCAGAATTTCATCTCAAACATGCGACCTAGGGAAAATGATCATAACTTTCGTTTTAGGAACCAGATTTGAATTTTGTAAAAAGTGGCTAAAAGTGCATTGAATTTAGTCTTTTCTATAGTAATTTTAGTTTTGAATGTTGAAAGAGGGACATGTGGCATCACATAAAACTTCATTCTACTGAACCAGTTCATAGTCAAGATGTCATGGGATATCTGGCATAACTCTATATTGAATAATCCAATGTTTCTCTAACTCGTGGAATTCTAAAGAATATTCATAGAGATTAAATAGGAATCAATATCATACCATGGAAATCCGAAATTATAGAGATACAAAAATTGCAATATCGAGCTCCAAAAAATATCAAATAAAAGGGTGTGTACTTTTTACATTTTGTCATAAGTTTTGTTTGAAAAATCAGTTTGAAGTGATTGAAAGGGAATATTGAAGAACATATATAAGTATTTGGTTCCAAAATTCCTCAAAAACAAAATAATTCTACACCCATTAAGCCCTTATAAAGCTTTACTATGATGCACGAAGAAGAATTGCAACATGATATATCAAAATTACGGGACCAACTGCAACAAGTTTCACTCTCACAAAGAGCAACCAAAGATGACATGGATGGTTTAAAAGTAGACATGGAAGGTTTGAAGGATTGCTTGGAAGCTAAGATGGATGGTTTGAAATTAGACATGGAAGGTTTGACAAATTTGTTATAAGAAAGGCTTATTAGTGGTGACAAGGTAATCGAAAAGGCTTCTCAGTGGTGACAAGGTAATCCATGAAAATCATGATGAGGACAAAATTAATATGAATTATGATTTTAGAGACTCCAATGTGGGGTTTAAGAATCACCACATTCTAAATATAGATATGTGTTCTCCTCCTCGTCCTCATCATCAACATGATGCCATTCCTTCCTTGCATGAACTAGGGTTTCTTCTTTCAACAGAAACATCAGATCTAAGGTTTTATCTATAAGCCCTAGGTTTTCACATCCAAGACTTCAAGTCTTCTAGAATTTACAAATCCTATTTTTATAATACTCATTTTACACAATTTTCAATTCTAAAAGATGAAAATTGTGCATATAAATAATATATGGTCATATACGGAAAATATGCACATATAAGGAAGTTGGGCATATACGGAAGATATGCATATCTTTTGTATATGCTCAAATTAAGTATATGTGAATATATTATGTATATGTGCATATCTAATGTATATGTGCAACCTCTGTATATGCACATATATTCTATATATGTGCAACTTTTAAATACGCGCATACACATAAGTTGCACATATACAGAAGTGCACAACTTTTGTAACATGCATATACGACAGTCTCCATATATACACAACTTCCGTATATGCGCATATCTTTTGTATATGTGTAAGTTTTGTATGTATGCATATCTTCTATATATGCACATCTACTGTATATGCATATCTATTGTATATGCACATATACAAAAGAAATTCACATATACGAAATAAATGTATATACAAAAAAAATGTGTATATACAAAAGTTACGCATATAAGAATGATATGCACATATTTTGCATCGCATATCTTTTGTATATAGCAAACATTCATATATGTATATATGAAAGTTGTGCATATATGAAGGCTATGTATGTATGTAGGTTGAAGTTGTGCACAACTATTTATATGTGTAACTTCTGTATATGCACACATATGGAAGTTGAAAATGTGTAGTAGATGCACATATAAAAAAGTTGTGCATATATAGAAGATGTGTATATAGATAATTTATGTGTCACTTTAGTCACTATATATATGCAACCTCCATATATGTATAATTTTCGTATATGTGCAATTTCTGTATAAGTGCAACTTCCATATATATGCATATCTATTTATGCATATATGCAAGATATGCACATATGCAGAAGATGTACATATACAGAAGTTGGGCCTATATATAGGTTGAAGTTATGCACAACTTCTGTATATGCACATATCTTATATATATGCACAACTTCTCTATATATCTTCTATATATGTTAAACTTCTGTATATGTGCATAGCTTCCATATATGTGCAACTTCAGTATGTGCACATATACGGAAGTTGTACATACATAAAAACAGTCTGCAACCATATAAAAAAGTTATGTATACATAAAAATAGTCTACAACTTCTGTAATACGCATATACGATAACCTCCATATATACACAACTTCCGTATATGTGCACATATTTTGTATATGCACAACTTCTGTATATGCACACATCTTCTGTATATGCACAACTTTCATATATACACACGTCTTCTATATATGCACAACTTCTATATATGTGCATATATGGTTCTCCTCCTCCTCGTCATCATCAAAATGATGTCTTTCCTTCCTTGCATGAACTAGGGTTTCTTCTTTCAACAGAAACATCAAATCTAAGGTTTTATCTACAAGCCCTAGGTTTTCACATCCAAGACTTCAAGTCTTTTAGAATTTACAAATCCTATTTTTATAATACTCTTTTGAAACCTTTTGCAAGTCCAAAAGACGTAAATTACGTATATAAATAATATATGGGCATATACGGAAAATATGCACATACAAGGAAGATAGGCATATCTTCTGTATATGTGAATATATTATGTATATGTGCATATCTTATGTATATGTGCAACTTATGTATATGCACATATCTTCCGTATATGCACAACTTTTGTATATGCACATACACATAAGTTGCACATATATAGAAGTGCACAACTTTCATAACATGCATATACGACAGTCTCCATATATGTGCAACTTCCATATATGTGCATATCTTTTTTATATGAGTAGCTTCTATATATACGCATATCTTCCATATATGCACATCTATTGTATATGCGCAACTTACAAATATGCGCATATACAGAAGAAATTCACATATACGAAAAATATGTGCATATAAAAAGTTACGCATATACGAAAGATATCCACACCTTTTGCATCGCATATCTTTTGTATATCCAAAACATTCATATATGTATATACGGAAGTTGTGCATATACGAGGGCTATATTGTATGTACGTGGTTTGAATTTGTGCACAACTATTTATATGTGTAACTTCTGTATATGCACACATATGGAAGTTGAAAATTTACGGTAGATGCACATATACAGAAGTTGTGCATATATGGAAGATGTGTATATAGACAATTTATGCTTAACTTCAATCACTGTATTTATTCAACCTCCATATATGTACAATTTCCGTATATGCGCAATTTATGTATATGTGCAACTTCCATATATATGCATATTTATTTATGCATATATGCAAACTTCAGGTTGGATCAAAAACTTCAGTAGGAAGATTTTGCAGGTAATAAGTTGCTTGTGTGACATAGTTTGTGCAACATGCTAAAGGACCCATCTAAAATTCCTTTGGTTGTGACATAGTGTATCATTCTAACCTTTCTAGTGTTATAACATAATCACTTTGAGGAAAATTTTGTTGTTTTGAAACATAATGCATGTTTCCAAAATTTTCTTCAGCGTCAGGAAGGGGAAATTTCTAAATTTGTATTGTGTAAAGTGGTTTACTAATGAGAGGAAGCTAGAATCATATAAAGTGATAGTATGGATACTTCTTCATCTACCAATGACCAAAATACATTGAATGTTTTTAGCAATCATGATCATTGTGTTTGGAAAACTTGCAAGGAGTCCAAGAAGAAATGTGAACAATAAAAATTGGATGATCCAAAAAGTTGAGAAAATGTAATTATTCACTTCTGGGAGATTATGCCGGCCAATGTTTAGGAAGAACTCTCTTGATCTGAGGGAGAAGCATCCTCTCATAGAACTACTCTCTCAGACGCTAAGATTATGATAGAATGGGCTTATTGGATCCTAGATATAGGACACACAATTAGATGATTCGACCAATACATGCAAACTATAGAACTTTACTGGAATATTAAGTTTTTACTATGATAGACTATCTTGGACTAACACGATAACTATATGGGAATCCTAGACCAAAGAATGGAGAGGATTGAATAACACCTCGACATTTCTCCAGCGATGGGTGGTATCATATGCATATACGGAAGATATGTGACATGAAAGATGTGCATATATAGAAGTTGTGTGACTTCCATATATGCAAATATTTTGTATATGAACATGTTTTTTGTATATGCACAACTTCCGTATATGCACTTCTTTCCTGTAAGCACAAATTCCGTATATGCACTTCTTCTGTATATATGCATATCAAAAAGTTGTGTATTTACAAAAGATAGGCACATATATGAAAGTTGCGCATATAAGGAAGATATGCACATATACGAACGATACACATATACACATATATGCGCAACTTCTGTATATGCGCATATCTTCCATATATACACACATCTTTTGTATATGTGTATCTTTCGTATATGCACATATCTTCCATATATGCACAACTTTTGTATATATGCAGCTTTTGTATATGTGCATATCTTCCGTATATGCAAAACTTATGTATATGAGTCTCTTATGTATATGTGCATATCTTCTGTATATGCGTAGCTTTCATATATGCACATATCTTTATATGCACAAATTTCATATATGCATATTTCTGTATATGCGCAAATATCGTATATACGAAAGCTGCGCATATACGGAAGATACACATATACGGAAGCTATGCATATACGAAAGTTGTGCATGTCTGAAAGATATATGCATATACAGAAGATACACATATATGAAAATTGCACATATATGTAAGATATGAAAATTTCACATATATGGAAGATATGAACATATACAAAAGATACTCATATGAGCATATACGAAAGATACTCATATGAGTTTTAACATAAATTCTTTTACACATCTATTAAGCACTAACAAAGACCAATAAATTTGAAAGAGACAAAGGAAAAGAGAAGTTGAAATCATTGTAGGCAGCTCGTCCAACCTCTTGAATAGGCTTCTTGTAGTTCAGTGGGTTTATAAATTCCGTTACACCAAAGAGCTTTGATGAAAGAGGACAGATTACAAAAACGATTCAAACAACGAAATAGAAAGGAAATTCTCGAGTCAACATACATACTGTGATTAACAAAGGATGGAAATGGGCATTTTACAACCTTTTTCAAATCTGTCACTATTTAAATCGATTCCAATTATTCAAGAATCTCCTGGAATTCTTGCCCCTTCAGCAGCCTGCATATGCAGTTAAGCGCAGGTCAGATGTCTAACAGAAAATTAAACAATAAACTCATCATATTGATCCCATAAAAAGAAAAATTTAGAAAGGAAGTTGAATTTTACTTACGGCAAGCCCAACACCCCCAAGGCCAAATATTGCTACTGACTAACTCTTCTTGGGTTTGGCTACATTCAAAGTCACCCCCATCCCTGAATCCACAATAAAATGAATTTTGAATAGGAATTCCAATCAAGGAAACGATCATGGGTGATTTTATTTACAGTCCAGCAAGCCGAACTTTTGGAATTTAATCACCCACTTTATAAATCAATATACAATGTAAACTAATTCAATTATATCATTGTGATCTTTCACAATCATCAGCAAATTAAGTTTTGAAAACCCCAGAAAAAAGTCAATACAATAATGGAAAAAAGCTGTGAAAACTAAACTCTATTTGTTTACCTATAACTCCGCGAATTCCCAGTGATTTGTTCATGGCTTCGTGCTATGCAGGTTGAGTAAATCCTGATGATGCAAGGCAAGCAACTAAGTTTGGAAAATGGAAAGAATTCAAATAGAAGGAGGTCGAGCCCTTTCGCTGCACCCTCCGGGCATCACCGTAGCAATTGAAGGATGGCGTATATTCCGATCACACATTGGTTAATGGTAATCACTCATAGAAACGTAAATTTCATTTGGGCGGGTTTTCAAATTCAAATTCAAATTCAAATTCAAATGAGTGACCCATTAAATGAGTATGCTATGTATCTTGTATCGTATACCATAGTGTTCTGACTGTCTAACGGTGGTAGAGGTAGAAGCGGTAGGAAATTCGTCATCCGCACTGTGATGCCCATCCATGCCGCATGGTACTGTAAGGGTCGAGCATTAAATTTCCCATAGGGGTGGAAATAGGGCTCGCTCAAACTGCACATGTTCTACAATGGAGGCAATTCTGAGAGGCAGCCAACAAGCCTCACATTTAGTGATAGATTTGGTGGCTTTCAATGTGATTCCTAGTATTCACCTCAAATCAATTCAAAAAGGTTAGGAGAAAATGCTTGACCATGACTTTCAACTTTTTCTGAGATTTCAAATACCCACCCACTAATCATAATCTTCATAGCAGATTTGTCATTGAAGTCCAAGTATGTCAAATATCAATGCAATAATGATGATATGGAGGTAATATTTCTCACTGAAACCCAAGTTGCATCTCCCACCATACAAAAATTGCAACTGGAGCAGGTGAACCACGACATGTTGCCTAGAATTTTTTTAAATGTAAACCCACCTCTTTTGCTCTCATCATTTGCATTCAAACATTTGGCTTGCAATCTATCAATTCTCGTTGGGCTGCAAGTCGCAGCACTAACGCCTTTGGTTGAATATGACGACGGATTTTGAAACCTACTGAATGGATAGGTCAACACAAGTGTCGTAACTAGTCTCTCGTAGCTGTCAGACTTTACCAAAGTAAAATGGACCGGGCCACGCCCAGTCTGTGGGATCAGGTCGGGTCCAATATCGCTTCACTTAGTTGTTGCCACCTGGTGTCCTCTTTAGTTTTCACCTTCACCTCACACATTTTTTCTGTCCAATCTATCACATAACTAAGACCCAAAAATGCCCATAATGGAGCAAGTGATTACTTAGATTATATTTTGAATTGACAAAATTCCAAATTTGGATTCTTATGATGGAGAAAGTGATTACTCAAATTATATTCTGAAATTGACAAAATTCCAAATTTGCATGGTTGACAGTACACAAACCGGAATCGGGGAAGAAGTAGAAATGTGGACATTAATATATGAGGAGATTAATTGGGTAGTAGTTTAATAGTTTAACTATTAATTTTTTTTTCTTTTTACTTCGGAATACATGCATATAAGTTTGGGCAAAAATCATAAATTTAAATGGTTTGAAATGTATTTTGAATGTATAAATGAACTTAATATTTTTGAGGCAAATTACTTCACTCAAACATAAGACTCCAAGAAGTTCCTGCCAATTTGAGTGAAAATTGATGTAAAAATTGCTAGAAAAGGAAAAGATGTCTAATAGCTAGACTAGTGCAATTAATTACAACTTCACATAAAAAATAAGAAATTAAAATTTCTTCGCCCAAAGAGGGTTCCTAGGAGCAAGTATTCCCCCACCTTGATATGATGCCAACTCACACTCCCACACCATACTTGGAGCATTGCATGAGCTACTGACACTCAAATCCTACACAAGATTAAATGTCATTTGGATATTGCATGTGGCATTGGAACTCATAGGATGACACTCAAAGCCTACACAAGATTAAACGTCATTTGGATAATATAGGTGGCATTGGAAGGTATAGGAGGACACTCAAAGCCTACACAAGATTAAATGTCATTTGGACACTGTAGGTGGCATTGGAAGGTATAGGAGGACTCATCAGGAGAATTTTGTCATCTTGGCAGAGCTAGAGGAAAATATTGACAGTATAGGTGAGGAGATCAACCAAATTCTCCTCTTCCTTGGATGAGGGTAGTCACCAACTGGTGAGGATGCTTACAAGTTCTTCCCAGTAGTTGTTATGACTTACTATTTTTTTTCCAACAGTAATAGTTTTTTTTGTCTCATGATGTGGATGTATGTCAAGGTCTAGCACAACCAAGTCTTAGCACTATTTAGAAGATGTTGTAATTAGATGAATTTTAGAAACCTCAAGACTTTGAACTTATGTTACTGGTTTGGTTTCCCTTGGAGAAACCGAGTAACAAGAAATATTTGGTCTTCTCCTCCTCCTAGGATATCATGAGATCAACCAAATTCTCATCATCCTTGGATGACTTGAAAGTTCTTCCAAATAGTTTTTATGACTCAATGGATTTTTTCTTGCAACACTAATAGTCTTTTTTGTCTTCTCATGGGGATGTATGTCTAGGTCTGGCATCCAACCTGATTTTATAAATTTCTACTTACAAGATGCTCCAGTTAGACGAGGTACCTATTTTTATAAGTTTTTAATTACAAGATGCTCTAGTTAGACGAGGTCTTAGCCATACTTACAAGATGCGCTAATTAGACTAGCTCTTAGCAATGTCAAGACTTCGAACTTATGTTACTAGTTTGGTTTCCCATGGAGAAAACTAGTAACAAGAAATATTTGGTGTATATAATCCCCATTTGACTAATGCATAGTGCCTAACTTCAAAATAAAATAAAGAAAATAAATTAAAATTTATAAATTGATTCAAGATTGGAAAAATATTAAAAAAACTTATTTCACTTAAAAGTGAATTTTGTTGGTGTTCTCTAACTATTCTATGTATTGATACATGAAACAATTTTTAATCAAACAATTTTTATTTTTTTTCAAATAAATTAATGCTCCTAAATCATCTTTAAAATTTTTTAAATTAGGTAAAATATACCAATCAAACTTTTGATTTCAAAAAATTCTTACCTAGAGCAACCCACCTAGAAATAGGACCCAAAACAACCTCCAAAAAATAGAAAAGTTACACTGACGCAATTTGGTTCCTAATCTTTCTCTTGAACTTCAATGTCTAGTTGACCTGAGGTAGGGCGAAGTCAATAGTTGCGGTTTTGATCTTGATATCGTATTTGTTTCATGTGAACCATTCAAACTGTGTTCAAGGAGGTCAAAAAGCATCGATTTGCGTACAAGCATGTCAAACAGCATGCATAACGGAGAAGGCCATTGTGGGGTTTGGGCAGAGTATTCTTTGCTTATAAGTATTAACTCTTCACAACCTATTTCCCCATCCAAGTCTTCCATTCGCTCTTAAAATAACATTCTCGTCTGATAGATCTCACATTGATTAGCTTTGATCTGATACTATATTGTTCATCGGCTAACATCGATCACATATCATATTATTTATTAAATGAAGAGCCTTATCATGGCTATCATCTTGTTCCTACTTTTTGCAATCCGTAGTTGCAGCAGCAGAGTGCTGGAGAACAATCTATTTATTGCCTCGGACAATCTGTCCACTTTCAATCCCAATCTCAATTTCATGGTCGATGATGGCTCCGACTTGGAGAATGATGAACTATTGCATTGTGATCAAGAAAAAATCCCATGGAGCAGCTCATCCCAAAAGAATGTCACCGAAAATCAGAACAAGTTTCCATCCCAGCTTAGTCCAGCTTTTGTTCAAAATAAAAACATGGCCAATGAACCGCTGGTATCAGACATAGCCGAGGCTGTATTTCGTCTATTGTCGAGGAGAAAAGTGAGGTTGTCGGGAGTGAGTCCAATAGTAAATTCGATGGTGACAGAACAATGCCTCTCCACATCCAAGTGTGGTCCCGGGGTCAATCACATGCAGATAGTTCGCCATAAATCTCAAACAACAGGCACAACATTCTCAAAGAACATCACAACAGTGGATATGATAGGAGAAATAAACGCAACCTGCACTTTACCTCGATCCCATGACACGACCATTGATGGGTTTCAGCTATATTAATAGAACAAGAATTTGGTCATGATCAATAAAGCTAGGCAAATCCAAAGTATACAATAACATTTCTCATTCCGCCCCTTCATGTTTAGATTTAGTTGAAGGATCAAGATCTTTCATCTTCTCTCTCAAATTGTTGGGACTCAGAATTCAATATTTTTATTTCCAAGCGACTATCGGTTGAGCACGATTATAGAAATTTAAATATCATTTGGGTGGGTTTTCAAATTCAAACGAGGGTGCCATTAAATGCATATGTTATATTTCTTGTATCGTATAGCGTAGCGTTCAGATGGTCTAATGGTGGGGTAGAGAATTTCTCGGCCATATTGTGATGTGCATCCATGGCATGGTCCATATTTGGATGAAGGGTATGGTGAGAATTCATGTGTTGTGTCCGTAACCAGGATGCAGAGGGTGTACTTACAAGTATTAATGGACCTATAGGGGTGGAAATAGACGTTTCCGTGAGTAAGGAAGGAGGATGTCCTCAGCAGCGACATGATCTCTTTTGTTTTCAAAACCCATTCTTAGCAATAATAAAGGAAATGGATTTTGGATCGGCTTGGTATACTAAAGAATTTTTTATTAATTCCCTTGAAATACAAGTTTTCATTCTTTCATTGGATGAAGGAGAATCCATCGAGAAACTATGTGGAGGGTGCAGAACCATATGATTGTAGTCATTGAAATAATTCTCCATTGTAGACCATTTTCTTACCCATCTTGAATAACATTTTTGTTTGAAATTTTTAACATAAAAGTTAACCTACTCGTTGAAGAGCATCATTTGGTATGGCCCGATGGATAAAGTTGAAGGCTGATATATGATTTGGCTGCTTGGAAATTGATTCGAATATCATATTTGAATCAGAGGAATTGTGGTTCACTTTAGTGTTGTCATATCTATGGAGAAAACCTTGTCAAGGAATGTGAATCAGGAAAGCATGAAGATAAATCAGGAGATCCAAGGGCAACAATGAACATCTCATGGGTCAACACATGTAGCAAATTTCATCGAAGAGTTACATATGGTTGTCTGCATTGGATCAATCTAACAGTGTTGTGAGTTCAAGCTATACATAGGAGTGATTAAAATCAAATAATCAGTATACCCATGCATTCCCACATAATGATCCAAAACTGAAGCTTGAACTTGTTGGAAAGTTTACTTTCTCAATAATTATTGTGTAAGAGAAAATACTTTATGAGCTTAACTTTTACTTATATCAATGAGGAGGAAATAAATATCAATGTTGGTTTGAGAAATATCATCTGCAAAAATGGAGGAAAATAAATAGTGGAAACAATTGTTGAAGAGTGAAGTGAAGTGATCGCCTTTATTTAAAACTTGATTGGAACATTGAGATTGTATTGTAGAACACCTATCCTTTGTCTAGTGTGTATGGCTATGTTAAGAAATTCATAGATATCTCTCTTCAGTTCCCCTAATCGAAGTTGATTTCCAAGTGCTAGTGACAAAATTTTACTGTGCACGGGTATGGTTATGACCCCATGAGACTAAGGAGTTAAGGGTGTGTTATGGTGCATTTTGAAGCTTCCTTATGTCTAAAAAAAATTACATTTGAATTATGGAATCTATAGTCGTATAGGAACTATGTGTGTGGACCTAAGCTAGTAATTGGTCTGCTGGTTTAATATCCAAGTAATTTGAATTCGATGGTATCGTGAGTCGACTAATAGAGTGGCGATGCAACTGGCCTATTTTTTCATTAACATTAATTTTTACTGAGTGGACATCTTGTGATCTAATGTAAGGCTATGCCAATCAAAGTATAATTCAAAGTCCACTTTTAGGAGGTTGCTGAGTGGTCTTTACTATGAAATGAAAAAAAAAAAAAAAAACTAGTGTCCATCATATATGATTTATATCAACCATGAATGGGCACATGAAGTCATTGATGTAGTTTCCTTTCATTAGGTGAAAAATGTAATTATCTATTCCATGGAGTTCTTGATGTCAACTGTTGGTTTCAACCATGTAAATATTTATAAATCCCTCTAATTTTCAGTCAAGTTCTTAGTCAAGAGTCAGCCTTCTAGTCCATGAGGTGGAGCTTTTAGCAAGAAAGCCTTGACTTCAGGTTGATTATGCTGAGAGGGAACATATCTCTTACACGTTGAATGATCTATTATGATTTTATTCTACTTGAGAGGATGATGATGATGATCTTGGTGGATATTATTGTTGCTTATACTTGATTCCTGCTAATGGATATGTCATGTTGTTGAAGATGTTGATGGAGAAAGTGTTACTCATGTTATATTGTTGTTGTTGTTTTGGTTAATAAGTGATGTGGATGGAACCAATGATTATTTTTGTTGTTTCCACCTTAGGAGACAGAGATCTTATGTTATATTTGGTGTTATTGAGTTTTTTGTAGCTATACATCTATATTTGTCGCTGCTTGGTTGAGTAATGTTGTTGCTTATGATGTGCTATTGTTGGAGAAGTGTTGTTGGAGCGGTTGATTGATTGTGTTGCTACTACATTAGGAGAGATAGGCTTGTGTTACTACTGCCGTTTATTTTTTTCATCTTACTTCCTTATGATTAGATCTATGCAGTGTTCAGGGGGAGTTGTTATGTATTTTGTAGCAGAGTGTTTTTATGGTTTTTAGCCCTTTTCCATTGATGTCAAGGGGGTAGTTCTTGAAGAGATAAATTGTTCAGAGGATAGTATCATTTGGATGTTTCAGGAGGGGTTTCCATCAATTCCTAAGGGGGAGATTGTTGGCATTGATAATGCAGTTGTTGGTATATTTTTTGGATGCATTTTTTCTGGTCGACATTGATATTACCCTGATTCCTTGTTGATGTTTAGATGATGATTAAGTTGCAAGGTGTTTACCTTGGTATTCGCATTACATGTATTGATATTACCATGGTATCTTCCTATGGTATTGTCTTAGATATTACCATGGTATAGGGATCCATAGTATTGTCTAAACCCTAGAATTTACCCATGGTATTGACCTGGAGATTACCATGGTACAGGGGTCCATGGTATTGGCATAACCATGGTATTGGATGGTATTGACCTAGAGTTTACTATGGTACAAGTGTCCATGGTATTGGGATAACCATGGTATTTTCCCAATGTACTGCTTGGAGATTATTGATGATATTTTGACATATATTCTTGTGATTATTTTTTAGTGGGAGTATAATTAATGGTGTAGTGTTGAGAGTTTATTAGAGAGAGAAAGTTGTTGTTGTGTGCAGGGGTCTAGTTTGAAATATTATGAAATGTGGCCCTAGATGATTAGTAGATTAAGATAGTTTAGCGAAGAAGGGATGTGTGTTCCTTGCCGATGGTGTTTGGTAGCTTCAGTAGAGGAAGTAGCATTCTCATAGTCCAATGGGTGTTGGGTGAGGTTTGTTAGGGGTAGAAGCCTTTAGTGAATTGGTGTTCAAAAAGTCGATTTAGTGTGAGAAAATACCTTTCTATACATAGCCACTATGATGATGTAAAATTAATTTTTGATTAATAAAATTTGAAGCAGAGTAGTAGTAATAGCAACAGGTGGTTTTGTGCCCTGGAGAGGGTTTTCCACTAGAAAACTTGTGTCCATTTATGTGCAGTTTTTGTTGTTTTGTTTATGGTGCTTTATGTTTATTTTTCATGCTCTCATCTATTGATTTTTTGTTGGTTTCATAAGATTTGCTGATGGGTTATTGTTTTTGTAAAAAGAAATAAAATTGAAATAAATACAGTCACTACTAAATCACCCCCCTCGCCCCCCTCAGTAGTGAGGCAATTTCTAACAACTCGTTGGTGTAAATCACCCTATCATTATAGCAAAAATCCCTATAAATATAATTGGTAACTCCACTGGGGATATCCTAGTGGATAATTGTAACAACACTGATAAAAAATCCATGTTTATATATATATATATTATATAATATATATAAGACCAAGGTCATGGGACACGTATTCCAAGATGAATGGTGGGAAAAACATCCTAGTGGGCGTTCATTTGAATTATTATGGCTAAATGAAATTGGAAAAGTCTTTGGAAAGATAAGAGACACTAATTTGCATTTTATTTATGAAAATAATGGAAAAGGAGATGAAAGGTCATAGGTTTCATGTGAGGAGGAAAATGAAGGAAAACAATGGAAAATGAAGAAAATAGAGGCCTAATTAATAAAAAGGATTATGAGGATCAATTGGTAGATTTCGTTCAGAATTTTGTAAGTTTTAGCTTGGATACCTCTATTCTACTCTCTCTCTCATACTCTTGGAGCACTCTTGGAGAAGTGTGGCATACTTGGGATTTGGAGCAAGAAGTTAAAGGGAAAGAAGGAAAGCGCAAGAGGACATTCAGATAAGCAACTATAATGAAATTTTCTTTCAGGTACCAAGTTGCATGTATGATTCCTTGCTAGTTTTGGCATGCATGGAATATGCATGTGGTTTCTTAGTTATGACTTGTCATTTGCATGGAGGAATGCCTTGATAGAAAGTGGATTTTCTTAGCCTTTCCATTTCCTAGATAACTATGGTGTTGTGGGTTTCTTTCCTTTTGTTTTATGGTTGGTTATAATATTCCTTTGGTTGTGGGTTGAGTTATTAGTTCCTAGAGACCTGGTTGGACAAGTGCCCTGGAGCCCTGTAACATCTTGGGTTGAGTTACTAGTCCTGGAGCCTTGGTTTGACAAACTCTTTGGAGCCCTTGGTGGGTTAATTTACTCATCCGGGAGCCTTGGTTGGATCAATGCTCTGGAACCTGGCAACAATTGTGGGTTGAGTTACTAGTCTTTTAGCCTTGGTTGGGACAAACGCTCTGGAGCCATGGACAACTTGGGTGGAGACCAATCTGGTGATGGTTAGTGATGTCCGACCGTGAGGTGGAATCAATGGTTGAGGGTTGAGGTGATTTGGCCTCTAGAAGACCTGGTTCGGTTTGGATAGATTTATTTCATGAGATCCCACATTCACGCATGGAATATGGCACAGGGGTGACTGAATGAAAGAGAGATTTGGTTCAGCCTAGTCTATGGTCAGGTGGTTCATGGAAGTCCAAGACTAGTTGCATTTTTAATATGTTAATAAGAGCTTCTTTCCTCTTGTATTTGACAGGTAAATACACTTGTTTATATGTGGTTTTCATGGCCATTATATTCTTGATATTTCTATTGGTTATATGCTAGTTATGAGCATGTTTTATGACAATGATGATGTATGTCTCTCATCATATTTTGATTTGTAAATCAATGAACAATGAATATACGACCTAATAGATGATCATGCAACTAATGTGATAATTATGAGACCTCTATGCTTAGATATTTTGTTATGACCTGTATAATGCATATTTGTAACATGTTTGACAAAATTCCTATCATGGCTAGTAGGGGTCCTATCAAGTATTTGTTCAGTATCATTGTTAGTATCATTGTTTCGATGTTACCTCTCAGTTATGGAAGTTTCATGGAGTTTTGGCTAGTGGTCTGAGTTTTGGCCTTGAAAAAGTGGCACAGAATCTGGGGTTGCTGGCTCTAAACTAGCTAAAAACTTCCATAGTCGTTTGCATGCACTTGCTATGGGAGTGGTTGGAGGGTCCTAGTCACATGCAAGCCCATTTCATGGGAGTGACTGAGGCCCTAGGTCATTAAAATGTTACGTTGGTCACATGGAAAGGTTGGTTGGCTCCTAGAGGTTCTATACCCTGTGTAGAAGGTTGTGTTGTATCAGTTCCACTTCCTTAACTGTACATGGGGAGTTGAATTAGATCATAGTAGCCTCTCGTCACATGTTGACCCCAACATATTGGTTAACTTGGGTAAATGTGGGAGGAGAGTGGTTACATAGTGGTATCAGAGCATGGTTCAATACTTGTAATGGATGGGCAAAATGTGTTTGTCATGCATACATGTCAGCTGCATATGTGTTCTTTATGTTTGTGGACTATGTGCTTATTGTGTATGCATGTGGTGGTCATTTTTTCCATTGTGTCGCCATGTGGAAGTTGATGATGTTGTTGTTGGGATGTGCTTATCATGAATGCATGTCAATTATGTATGCATTAGTTATGCATGTCAATGTCTATATGCTATTATGCATGCACTATCAGGGTTATAGTTATGCATGTATAATAGTTCAAACATGCATTGTGAGGTCATTATATGTAGTTTGTGTCATCGTGATGTTGTTGGTTATGATGCTAATATGTTGGTTGAGATAGAGCAAGAGATGTAGATCATCAAAATGAGGTTGCAGCACTAGACCTCGGTGTTAGAGAAGATTGTCATACATGTTTGTATGGTGGGTATGCAGGTATGTTGGTTAATGGTTGTTATAAGCATTAGGTTACTTATATGATTTTCATTCTATTGTTGTTATGGTTACATGTATGATAAATGCAAGTTGATTAGTCTAGTCGTATGCACATGTGTCAGATAGTCATGAATGATAGTAACTTGTTGTTGTATGCATTATGGTCATATGCCTGATCATCATGGTCATTGAAATTTAAGGTATTGGTGTTATTATGTTTTGTGCTAATTTGATTGACCTATGCAAATGATCATGGTTATGAAATTCAGGGACGAGTTAACATATTGTGATATTATGTCATACTAATTTAGACTGGCAGTGCATATGTAATTGTTATGCATGAATGACAATTGTCTATGAGCTTATGATGTTATCTAACTATTGTTGTGGATATCATGGCCTCATTTATGTTTGAGTTGATATGTTGTGAAGTTAGATCATGCTAATCTAGGTTGATTGTGCAGACAAGATAGCCTCCATTGGGATATATTAAGGTATGAATTTCCTTATGTCATCTACTTGGTGCTTGAATGTTTTTTTATGTCACCTATTTGGTTTTATAGTGTTTGGTGTCTATTATGTCGTATATCTATTGTTTGAATGTTTTATTAATTGCATGATATGAGTATGTGTTTATAAGATTTTCTAAAGGAATGATTTTGTTTTAAGATGGTTGTACTAACACATATGTGTTGAGATAGCTAATATGTACTTGAGTGTAAGTAAGTGATAGTTGTAGCATTATGTCTAATGACTATGACTTGACTGTTGATTATGACACGACTATTAGATTTGGTAAAGGTTGATTTCAAATTAATAAATATGTTGTCCTGATCTTTGGAACATGTGGCTGACATGTGTGTTCAGTTACAAAGAAGTGTGTTTGGCACAACAAGGTAAGACAACTGGTATATTGTTATATGTGTTTATGCATCGAAAATTATGTTTTTATGGTAGTATGATACAGGGGATTGCATGGCAAGAGGCTGCCATATATCTTGAAGAAGGTTTAGGTTGAATTTCCTCTGGAAGCACTGGGAACCACATGGATTGAGTCATGGTGTTTGTTTCTAGTCTTGTTCGTTTGGTATTTATTTATGTCGCACTTGATTTGTGGTCTCGATTGCATTTAATGCAAGGCCTTGCCACTTTGTTTTTGGTGTCATATTATTGTTGGTTTTCATGGTTTTCTTCTGGTTTGTTTCATTTTCTTTCCTTTTATGTTTGAGGGCCTTGGGAATTGTTTGGGGAAAGAAGAAAGTCGATGGAGCTCGAGGAGAGCTAAATGAAGTCCAACGAGTAATGTAATACTCAGATGAAGCTTAGCGTGTGTATAAGGGCAGTTGAAGGAAAGAGTATGACAACTAGTTGGATTGGTTGGGTCCATTGGTGTAAGTGCACAGTGGAAGGAAATTCATGAGACAGGTAAATTAAAGGAATTTGAGGCATAAGATACCTTGTCTATGTTGGGAATTGTTGTTCTCAATGTTGTGCACATTGTGCATGAATAAAGGGAGTTCTCTTAACCAAAACCTTGTGATATTTGGCAATTATCTTGTGATCAAGACTGTGTTGATGTTTATATATGTATACATGTATGTATGTTTGTATGTGTGTCATGTCTGACAAGGTCATCGTGGATCTTTATTGTTTTATGATAACGTTTATATGTATATATGTATGTATGTATGTCATTGTTTGACACGATCATGATTGTTTTATGATAATGTTTATGTGTGTGTGTGTGTGTCACTATCTGATAGGGTTGTCAGAGATCATTCTTGTGGAGGAATGATTGATTATGCAGGTGAATGGCATGACAAGGTTCCTAGTCTTATGGGGAATCAAATGGGAACAATAGCCTCGAAAAATTTATGAGGTCAGTATCAAGTGGATGTGAATTGATATTATGTTTTTATACTAAGTCTATGTTTACATTATGGACAGGTAACACTGAAGAATACATCAACCAAATGAAATAAGTGTGATCTACGACATGTTGGGACATGCATGGATGGTGGAAAGACACTTGAAACAAGGCTTTCTGGTAGAGACAGTGTGGTCTTTGGATGTGTGGTACTACTGTTGTGTATATGTTGTACATGTTACATCTATGATGTTGTGTGCATGTGGTGTTGTGTATATATAGTGTGTGTACATGTTATGTACAAGGTGGTACATATGGTGTTGTGTACATGCCATTTATCCATTTCTATGTATAGACGGTGTTGTGTGCATGTTGGATATGCGGTGTTGTGTACATATATTGTTGTATGCATGTTGTATGTGCAGTGCTATGTACATCTGGTGATGTGTGCATGTTCGATATGCGGTGTTGTGTACATATAGTGCTTTGTGCATGTTGCATATGTGGTGTTGTGTACATATGGCGGTGTACATGTTGTACATATGGTGCTTTGTATATGTGGTGTTGTGTGTATGATTGTACATGTGGAGTTGTGTTCACGTGGTGTTGTGTACATGTTGTAGATGGGATGTTGTGTGTAGGTGGTGCTATGTACATGTCGTGCATGTGTTGATGTGTACATGTGGTAATGTATACATGTTGTGCATGTGGTGTTGTGTACATATGGTATTGTGTACATGTTATGCAAGTGGTGTTGTGTACATGTGGTGTTGCGTACACATTGTGCAGGTGGTGTTGTGTACATGTTGTGCAGGTGGTGCTATGTATAGGTGGTATTGTGTACATGTTGTACATATGGTACGGTTGTACAAGTGGTATTATGTGCATGTCGTATATGTTATGATGTGTACATGTGGTACTACGTATGTGCATTATGTAGTCGTGGCATAGTGACATGTGTATTCGGCGTGTTGTACTTTGTGTATGTATTGTATTGTGTTGTACATCGAATGTAGGTGTATGTATTGTGTTGTGTTTTACACCAGATACAGGTTTATGCATTGTGTTGTACACCGGATACATGTGTATGTATTGTGTTTTATGTCAGGTGTAGGTGTGTGTGTTGTGCATCACGTGTAGGTGCATGTATTGTATGTGTCATGTGTGTTTGTATATGTATGATGCACACTATGTGTAAGTGTACGTGGTTGAAGAGAAGGAATTGGGTGTTGTCGGGTGTGGCAACAGATACGATGTGTGTACGGAAAGGATAAAGGTAGAATCAGAGGACCGATTAGAGGATAAGTATCAATATTTTATTTCAGTGTTATTATGCATGTGATCTATTATTTCGATTTATGATGCTTACATGTGATCTATGATTATGGTTTATGGTGATTGCATGTGATTCATGATTTTGATTATGATGGTTGCATTTTGAGCTAACTAGATGTGATATGTTTATAAATTATTATTTGGTAAAATATGCTAGTTTGACTTGTTGTGATAGAAAGTGAACAAAATTACAAGTGTACCTCATTGACGAGCTACCAATGAGGTATGATGTGAATTTATTTCAATTTATTTTGAATCTAATGGAAGTTATATGCTTGGTATAGGAAAGCATGGAAATTCCGGGTTGGGTGGTTGAAATCGATTGCAAGAACTAGCAGTGCCAGTGAAAGGAAATGGAACAAGAAACAATATGTTGGTAAATCACTTCAGGAGCAAGGCCATTGTGGAACACTGGTACCCAATAGTTTCCATTGATTTCCATGAGCATGTTCTCACTAGTGTGATGGTTTTGAGGCAGGGATATGCCTTGGTTTTTGGACTTCCAATGCAAGGAAACCTTTCCAAGGGAGGGGTTGCCCGAGAGACTATGTAGCAGGGAAGGGGATGTCCGCAAAACTTGGAAGGATTGTGACTGCACAGAAGGGGGTGACTAGATTTCCCAAGGGACTATGTAGTAGATAAGAGAAGGTTGGGGATGGATTTGTTTTGGTAATTAGCATTTCCAGATGGAATTAGATGCACATTGGGAGTGTGCCCTAGAACAATGAGTCGGTAATTGTTCACTGAGATGACAAGTGGCGTAGGATTGTGGTGTTGGAAATTGGATGTAGCATTGACTTTGGCAGTGGATTTTTGATTTCCTGGGAAGGAAGTGAATCCTGGTACTACTTTTGAGGTTGGAAGTGTAAGCCTCTAGATTCCCTTGTTGTGGATGCAGGCATCATATCCTTTTATTTTGTGGTTGATCAAATGTGCATATGTGTATATGTGTATATTATTGTGAATATTGTATCAATCTAGATTTATAAAGCTCCATAGAAATACGATTATTTGTTGGTTGAAGTAAATTTGATAAGAGCATATGTGGTTGTTATTGTAAATATCTTAATGAGTTGTGTTATAAAGCTCCAATAAACGGAATGTTTGTCATATTTTCAGCAGGATGTCATTGTAAATATTGCAACGAACTGTGTTATAAGGCTCCATGGGTAGTATGTTTTGTTTTCAACAGTCTTGCTGGTTATAGGTGTCATTGAAAACTGAGTATGGTGTTCTCCCAAGGGGGAGGGTTCTGTAATAGCCCTGGTAAAAAATCCATGTATATAATATATTATAATTTATTATATTATTTTATATATATGATATATTATTATATATATAATATTATTATATATTATTATATTTATTATATATCATATATATTTTATTATATTTATTTATATATAAGACCAAGTTCATGGGACACATATTCCATGTTGAATGTGGGAAAAACATCCTAGCAAGTATTATTTCTCTTATTATGGCTAAAGGAAATTGGCAAAGGAAATGGAAAAGGCTTTGGGAATGCAAGAGGCATTAATTGGAATTTTATTTATGAAAATAATGGAAGTTAGGAGAAAATGAAGGTGAAAGGTAACAAGTTGCATTTGAGGAGGAAAATGAAGGAAAATAATGGAAAATGAAGAAAATAGAGGTCTCATTAATAAAAAGGCTTTTGAGGATTAGTTGGTAGCTTTTGCTCAAACTTTTCTCATTTTTAGCTTGGATATGTCTATTATACTCTCTCTCTCTCTCTCATACTCTTCTACACTTAGAGTTTTCTTGGAGCACTCTGTGAGAAGTGTGGCATACCTGGAATTTGGAGCAAGAAGGAAAAGGAAAAGTAGGAAAGCACAAGAGGACATCGGGATAAGTAGCTACAACGTATTTTACTTGTGGGTACTGAGTTGCATGTATGATTCCTTGCTATTTTTGGCAGGCATGGCATATGCATGTGATTTCTTGGCTCTAATTTGTCATTGGCATGGAGGAATTCTTGGATTGATAGTGGATTTTATTAGCCTTGCAATTTCTTAGATAGTCATGGTGTTGTGGATTTCTTTCCTTTTGTTTTATGGTTGGTTCTCATATTTATTTGGTTATGGGTTGATTTATTAGTTCCTGGATCCCTGGTTGGAAAAATGATTTGGAGCCCTGTAACAACTTGGGTTGAGTTACTAGTCCTGGAGATTTGGTTGGAAAAACACTCTGAAGAACTTGGTGGGTTGAGTTACTAGTCCTGGAGCCTTGGTTGGAATAAATTCTCTAGAGCCCTCGACTACTTGGAAGGAGACCAATCTAGTGATGGTTACTAATGTCCAACTGTGAGGTGGAATCAATGGTTGAGGCTTGGGGTGGTTTGGCCTCTAGAAGCCCTATTTCGGTTTTGTTGAATTTGTTTCATGAGATCCCACATTCATGCTTGGAATATGGCATGGGTTTGACTTAATGAAAGAGAGATTTGGTTTAGCCTAGTCTATGGTCAAGTGGTTCATGGAAGTCCCATACCTAGTTGCATTTTGCATATGTTAATAAGATCTTCTTTCCTCTTGTATCTCATGGGTAAATACACTTGATTATATGTGGTTTGTAGTTTTTATATCCTTGTTATTTTTGTTGGTTATATGTTGGTTATGAGAATGTTTTATTATAGTGATGATGCATGGCTCTCATCATGTTTTGATTTGTAAATGAATGAACAATGAATATATGGCCTAATAGATGATAATGTAGCTAATGTGATAAGGTATCAATGCTTCTTAGAAATTCTCATATACGTATGACACCCCTATGCTCATATCTTTCGTTATGACCTGTAGAATTCATATTTGTGACATGTTAGATCAAATGCTTGTCATGGCTAGTAGGGGTCCAGTCCAGGGAAAATTTGAAGGATGGAAATTTATCTTAGTGTTTAGAAACCTTGGCGAATCTTAGGAGTCCCTAATATGCATACTGTTGAAATTTGGTACCAAAGGACAGGTGGTTCCCTAAGGCTTTAATCTTTGGCCTAGGGAAAAGTGTCCAAAAGAATTTAATTTTTCTCCTAAAGTAACTTTATAATTTTTATAAAGTTAAATCTAATTTAAAAGTGACTTTAAGTGATA
>APFE030257846.1:279166-361969 GCA_000404065.3 Pinus taeda
CGATTAGCGGAGCATCTTCAGGTATCTGGTATGTGGACAATGGGGCTTCACGTCACATGACAGGAGTCCGTGAGTACTTCTCTGAGCTTTTAGAGAGTCACACTAATATAGAGGTAGTACTCGGTGATGACAGAGTTGTTAGAGCAGTCGGGGTGGGGACACTGACATTTTAGAGGGAGTCCAAACCTCCCTTGAAGGTGACAGATGTTCTTTATGTGTCAGGGATGAGGAAGAACCTCATATCCGTCTTAGCTTTGGAGGACAGAGGGTATGAGGTACTGTTCAGGGAAGGAAAGGTGTTGATGTATCCCAGGGGCACTCCAGCTGATTCAACTAGAGTGATAGGTGTACGCCATGCAAAGGTGTACAAGTTTGCATTCCAATCCCTTGTGGCATTGAGCAATAGTACCGACAGCAAAGCTAGCAGTTCTGAGCTATGTGAGATTTGGCACCGCAAGATGGGACATATGTGTCATGGAGCCTTGAGGACCTTGCGGGAGATCACTACAGGGGTGCGAGATTTCAGTACTGATCAATTTGATACTTGCAGAGGATGTGCGATGGGCGTGTTTGCCAAATCCCCTTTTCCCAGCAGTGACAGCAGAGCGACTGGGATACTTGATTTGATTTATTCTGATGTGAGCGGTTGGATGTATCATGTTTCCTTGAGTGGATATGAGTACTATGTTTTATTCATTGATGATCGCTCTAGGAGGACCTAGATTTATTTCTTGAAGACCAAGAGTGAGGTCTTCAAGTAGTTTCAGGAGTTTAGAGCTCTTGTGGAGACACAGACAGGTCGGAAGATCAAGTCCCTGAGGTCGGACAATAGGGGATAGTACACCCTTGGAGAGTTTGTTGATTATTGTGCGGAGGCAGGCATTAGGAGGGAGTTCACTATTCCTTACAACCCCTAACAGAACGGGGTTGCGGAGAGGAAGAACAGATCCATCGTAGGGGCTGCCAAAGCCATGTTACATGATCAGGGGTTGCCATTATTCTTGTGGGCAGAGGCCTACAACACAACTGTTTACTTGCATAACAAGAGTTTGCATCGTGCCTTGGGGCACATGAATCCAAAGGAGGCTTTCTCTGGGAAGAAGCCTGATATTGGTCATTTTCGTATCTTTGGATGCATTACATACTCCTACATACCCAAGGAGAAGAGGACCAAACTAGAGCCAACCGCAAAGAAGGGTATCTTTATGGGCTAAAGTGAGACCTCAAAGGCCTTTCAAATTTACATTCCTGCACAGAGGAGTTATTGTTAGGCGGGATGTGAAGTTAGAGGAGGACAGGGCCTTTAGGAGGTCACGGGAGTTAGAGTATCTGGATCTGCCAGACCCTCAGCAGTAGTTGAGTTAGTCAAAGGGATCCAGTGGGCAGGGATCAGGAGGATTAGGAGGTACATCTATGAGGATGTCAGGTCCGTCAGTGAGCAGTGGGTCATCGAGCCAGAGGGGTGGTGCTCTGAGCAGTTCAGAGAGCAGTTCACTAGGGAGTCCACTGATGGATAGTTCACACGGTACCTCAGCTTCTACAGGTTCAGGTGCAGATAGGAGGACAGCAGATAGGCAGTCAGGAGTTCAGGCTACTGATGGTGATGAGGAGGAGGAGTTTCATTCTCCTATGGGCGAATCATGCTGAGGGAAGAGGAAGCCCAAGTGGCTTCAGGACACCTTGAGAGATGCCACATTTGTTGCTGAGCCGAAGAGGCCAGTCAAAGAGAGTAGACCACCTGAGAGGTTTTGTAGCTATATGGCAATGGCTACCAGCATCCTTGACTCTGAGCCTTCTAGCTATGAGGAGGTAGCTAGCCAGCAGGTTTGGAGAGAGGCCATGCAGGAGGAGTATTCTTCTATCATGAAGAATGATGTTTTGGAGGTGGTGCCGAGGCCTAAGGGCGAATTCGTGGTTACTTCCAGACGGCTTTACAAGGTAAAGCATGTTGCAGATGGCAGAATTGAGAAATTCAAAGCAAGGTTTGTGGCTAGAGGGTTCTCCCAGGTAGAGGGAGTTGATTATGAGGAGACCTTCGCTCCCGTGGCTTGATATACTTCGATCCGCTCCATTATATCGATAGCAGCAGAGATGGGTTGGAAGATCGACCAGATGGATGTGAAGACTGCATTTCTCAATGGCTTCATACAAGAGGAGGTGTACATTGAGCAACCACAGGGCTTTGAGGTGCATGGGAAGGAGTCCCATGTGCGTAGACTGAAGAAGGCTCTTTATGGCCTGAAGCAAGCTCCCAGAGCTTGGTACTCCAAGATAGATACATACTTTCAGGGGATGGGTTTCACAAAGAGTGAGGCAGATCCGAACCTTTACTATATTGTGATAGGTGACGAGCCTCTCATTCTGGTGTTGTATGTGGATGACTTGATCATTATAGGTGCAGAGAGACTCATAGAGCACTGCAAGAGAGATCTTGCAGCGGAGTTTGAGATGAAGGACATCGGCTTGATGCATTACTTTTTGGGTTTGGAGGTGTGGCAGGAGGAGGGGCATTTCTTCCTGGGGCAGGGGAAGTATATTGTGGACATCCTTGGTAGATTCCACATGGAGGATTGTAGACCCATGTCGACACCGATGATTACCACCTGGAAGTAGCTTCATGCTTCGGATTCTGAGTTGGTGGATCCCACATTATACAGGCAGCTGATTAGTTCCTTGATGTATTTGGTCAACACTAGACTAGATATTTGTTTTGCAATCAACAAGATGATTCAGTTTATGTGTGAGCCTAGGAAGGTTCACTGGGTGGCTGCAAAACACATTTTGCGGTACTTGCAGGGGACACCGGATTATGGTCTGGACTACAAGCAGGGGGATGGAGTGAGGTTGGCAGGTTATACTGATTCTGATTGGGCAGGTTTTGCTTCTGATAGGAAGAGCACTTCAGGGTGCTGTTTTGGGTTGGGTTCAGCAGTAGTGTCATGGTTCAGCCAGAAGCAGCAGTTAATAGCATTGAGTTCAGCGGAAGCAGAGCATATGGTAGCCAGTCTAGCTAGTTGTGAGGCCATCTGGCTTCGCAAGATGTTGTTTGGCTTATTTGGTCAGCCGTTGAGACCTTCAGTGATTTACTGTGATAATCAAAGTTGAATTAAACTCACGGAGAATCTAGTATTTCATGACAGGTCAAAGCATATCGAGATCAAATATCATTTCATCAGAGACTATGTTCAGAAGGGAGCTATGAAGCTTGAGTACATTCCCATTGATGAGTAGGTTGCAGATATTCTTACCAAAGCCTTACCATGGGGCAAGCATGTCTACTTTAGAGACAAAATGGGTGTGGTGAGGAACACCTTCCTCGGTAAGAGGGAGTGTTGAAATTTGGTACCGGAGGATAGGTGGTTCCCTAAGGCTTTGATCTTTGGCCTAGGGAAAAGTGTCCAAAAAGAACTTAATTTTTCTCCTAAAGTAACTTTATAAATTTTATAAAGTTAAATCTAATTTAAAAATGAATTTAAGTGATAAAGTTACTAAAGTCTAATTTTAAAGTGACTTTAATAAAGTTAATGTAAAATTAGAAAGGAAAAGTGACTTTGGAAATAAATGACTAATTGGGTCTTTATTAAAGTGGGGTGAGTTACAAATTAAAAAGTGAGATTTAAATGAGCATTTCATCTCAGCCCTAGATCTCAATCTATTTCAGCCATTGGATTTAGAGGTTACCCAAAAGTCACTTAGGATTAGATTAAAGGAGGAAAAGGAGGCAAAAGGTCATTCATTCTTTCATGAGCAGATTGAGAGAAGGAGAGCAAGAGAGCAAGGGAGATTTCTGGACAAGGAGGAGAAGGAGACAACAACTTAGCACACATTCCAAGGCAGCAGTTGAGTAGATTTGTATAGTTGATTCAGCACACAGTGAAAGGTTGATTTTGGCACGATTTTCTAGAAATTTGTACAACTGGTTTGCACAGAAATCGAGGAGTGGTTTGCACAGAAATTGAGGAGTAGTTTGCTATTTTTTCTGCATGCAAATCGAGGTCCGTACATCACATTTATTGTAGTCTGTACAATGCATTTAATGCAGGCCGTACAATAACATTTAAGGCTGAAAGTGGGCACAAAAATCGAGGAGGCCGTACAGCATTTACTATTGTCCTGTTTGCTGTAATTTCTAGTTTGCTGTGAGGCACGAGAAAAGAGATAAGTTGTAAATTTGCTTGCTGATTTTTTGCTGAATATTTCTCACTGTAAAAAAGGCATTTTCAGAAATAAAGAAAAGCTCTCGAACTGGTTTTCCTCAAGAGTTATAGGGGGTTTTTCCAGGGTCACATTGACCAAAAATCACTGTGTTCAAATGTGTTAGATGACTGTTTGTACCTGCTGATTTTTTATTTCTGCATTTTTCAGCGTTCTGTAAAATTTCCAAAATTTGTGTTTTCAGCAAAAATTTATTTCTTCAGTTGTTGAATGTATGGATATGGGAAAGGGCATTTAACTATATGGGATAAATAAGGTGAAACTGAAAATTGGGGTGGGAAATGAGAAATTTCTACACATACTGTAAGATGTTTGGTGATATTTTTAAATATATCCAAATATAATGACTTTATACAGTCTCTATAAATTTTTGGCGATTTTCAGGATAACTTAATTTTATACTATGAATTTCGGGAAAATCTCTTTTAGAAAAAACTAGAAATTGGTGAATCTATTTTTAGAAAAACCATGGAAAATTAGCCTACCTGCGAATATTAGCCCCTAAAATTTTCCATGGTCCAATCAAGTATTTGTTCATTATTTGTGTTAGTATCATTATTTCAATGTTACTTTTCATTTCTAGAAGTTTCATGGAGTTCTGGGCAATGGCCTGAGTCCTGGCCCTGAAAAGGTGGCACATGATCTGGGGTCAATGGCTTTGAATGTTGAAAATAGCAACAAGAAATGTTAAAAAATAGCATCTAGAAATTCCAATTTAATTTGTCTTTGAATTAAATTGTGAATTAAATTGCAATTCTTTTCTCATAGCAACTTATAATAGTTAACTAAGTTATGTTGACTTAGTTAACTTAGGAATTTTGAGTTGGAAGTCTATCTGAAGTCATGTAAGTGTGATCCCTAAGTTTTAGGGGTCTAGACTGATTTTATTTGAGTTGTAATTAGATAACTCAATTTGACTGAGTTATAGATAGTTAAACTAGTTCTAACTATTGGTGGAACTAGTAGAGGTCTAGTAGTGAGTTGGTGCACTGGTGCATCCTCAGTGCTACTCTAGATAACTGAAGATTCACTCATGAGAAAATCATGCATGTTAGTTTAGAGGAAGGCCCAGTTGAGACTAGAGTGCAGGGACAACGTATTTTCACTTGTATGATTTTCTGAGATGTACAGATCATGCATCCAATCAGAGAAGGGCATAAGTTTGGATTGTGCAGTTATGGAAGAAGGATTTTGTTATTAAATGATATCTAATTCCTCTAGGAATTGAGCAAGGAAATAGGGGCTTGGAGAGCAGCAAAATAGGCTAAGGTTTGGCTTGATCTAGCTTGTGAGCAGAGAGTTGATCATACTTGTGCAGGAATTATTCTAGTGAGAACAAGCTTTGTATTTTCACTCAGATTTATGATTAATGCAATATAGATAGTGGGGGTTTTAAGTAGTGCCTTTCCCTAGATAAATATTGTGTTATGCGCCATTGATTTTCTTCCTCTTACTGATTATTATTTTCATCAATTATTGGTTTCCGTTGTTTGAGAGTAGAAATATTCTTGTCTTGTGTTTTAGGAAATTACATGAGCTGTGAGTGTATAGGAAAATATACATGTAATCATAGTTGAAGGAAATATAATAGAGGAGATTTCATGTTTGGGGTTACAGGTGAAATTCTAATTTGCAGTTCACACTTCAGGTTTGGCAAATGGATTTCTATGGTTTGAGACTTGAGAATGCCTTAAATGGCAACTCGAATTACATAGACGGGAAGGATAGGATGGATGCACTACTAGAAGATAATGGCCTCAAGGAATTCATTGATCAAGGCATTCCTAAGCCTCCAACATCAGATGCCAAAGATCTGGTTGAATGGAAGAAGTGTGTGGCAAGGGCGAGGCGAATTATCCTTGAGGGAGTTCGAGACCACATTGTCTTGAGTCTCCATGGAAAATAAAATTTGTATGCTATATGGAAAGCATTGATGAACCCGTTTCAGAACAACAGTCACAATAAGAAGTTGGCACTGAAGGAAAAACTTCAAAAAGTCAAGGTGGAGGCGAGCGACTCAATTCAAAATTACTTGACCAAGTTCACTCATTGTCAGGATGAGCTTGGAAGTGTTGAAATAATTTTTTCCAGGGATGATATGGTGAGTTTAGTTCTTCTAGGAATTCCTAATAGATGGCATAATTATCAATACTTTGTCAACAGGAGGGAAAAGATTCCAGATTGGGAATGACTGTGGTCAGATTTGGTAGAGGAGGAGTTTTGACGGAACACCAAAGATGGGACCTCTTCCAAAAAAGTGGAAGAGAACTTTTCCTTAACGAGTAGGTCAAAGAAGGCCAAGGGAAAGAAGTCCCAAGGTGAGGCGAGTGGCAAGAAGATGGACTTGTCAAAATTCAAGTGTTTTCATTGTCACGAGCATGATGCTATGCCATGAATTTCCCACAGAAGAAATCAAGTAAGAAGGAGCTTACAATATCTGCAGCAGGTGAAGCTATAGCTTCACAATTCGAACTTGATTTCACTCTCATTGCATGCATGGTCAGCACTACCATGGGAGGAGTGTGGTATCTTGACAACAGTTCCTTGTTCCATATGATAGGGAACAAAGATCTCTTTAGTGATTTTGAGGAGAAAGACCTCAATGAGAGCATAGATTTTTGAGATGACGAGAGGTATAGAGCCACCGGGATCAGTAAAGTTACCTTTTAGAGGGAGTTTGGCTCCCCTCTCAAAATCACATATATGATGTATGTTCTCGGACTAAAGAAGAATCTTGTTTCAATTGTGGTATTTGAAGGCTGTAGCTATGATGTGATTTTTAGTAAGGGAAAGGTTTTCCTTAGACACATTGCCACGGGACAAGTGAAACAAAGAGGTGCATGAGTCAAGAACATGTATGCTATTGAGGTTCAAGATGCATGCAAAGTCTTGAGGAGCAAGGAAAAGGTTAGAGACATGGTGGTTGAGAGGGAGAGTGAATTACCTCTCAACATGCAGCCGTATAAGAAGCCTCAAAAGCTAATCCAGGTGGATATTGGTGGTCACCCTCCAATTCCATTTGGACCTCCACCATTGTTTCTTTCATTTTTTCATCTTCCTTAATTGTAGCACAATTTACTATTTTTAGCAGTTTTTCAAGTCCTAAACTTTTGGAGCCGTTTTGAGGCCCTAATCAACAACTACTTCTGGTAAGTCGTGTTTTCTGTCGTAGTCCTCAGAGAGATATTTCCAATGGGGTATCGTGCACGTCAAATGGAGATAATATGACCAAGTCATGACCCCGAGAAGTTGGCTGCCCAACTAACCCCAACAGGGCCCATAAACTCTTGGTGTTACATCTCCTCGAGTTAGGGCTTTGGTTGTTTAGGGTTTTCTCTTATTGTTCAATAATAAAATGGCCCTTGAGCCTCATTGTAACACAGTTCAGAGGCATGTTGGCACCACATCTCTTCTCATAGAAAAGTTTCCATCGCTGAGATAGTCTCATTTCCATAACATTTGTAATCATATTTCATTATTTGATATTAATCAAAGGAAGTGTTATTTATGTTGCATCTCTATATTTATGGTTATATCTGTAATTTGTTGCATTCCTACATAAATCTGAATTAGTGGTATTAGAGGGGTCCGCTCTTTCTTTTTTTTTGTTTGCATGTCCCCAACGAGGTCGATATATAAGGAGTTAGGGATTGAACTGGTCGAGCCTTTACAAGAACAACCTTGCAAATCTCGACGGCCTCCCATGGAAATGAAAATAAATACGAGGGTGTAGAAGATCCTATCAAAATATTGCTTGAAGAAGCCCTTGAGCGACAAAGGAACGGGATGATGAACAACTCTGCCTAGATCCAAAGCAAGGTAAAGGCTTCCCCAAACTAGAAAACCAAGGACAAAGCTAAGATGGTGTGACCCAAGACAACCTGTCGAAGCTGCAAGAAAATAACACCACCACAAAGTCAAAGAAGGACATAGGAAAGTGGTGTGATTTCCACAAGAGCCCCACTCACAGCACAAGTGAGTGTTGGGCCAAGCAGTCACTAGTGGCCGAGTTAAAGGCTTCAGAATCAGATGCATGTCCCAACCCTAAGTCAGAACCTAACAAGAGGAATGGAAAAGGGAAGCAAATCATTGATGCATAGCCTAGTGCCATTGTTGCCACCACCAAGATCTAGAAGAATGATCCCGAAGATCCAGAGGAGGGGGAGCGTCTTTTTGACTCACAAATGTGGGTGAAGGGTTTGCCGCTGCATTTCATTGTTGACAGTGGGAGCCAAAAGAATATCATTTCAGCAGAGGTCCTGAAGCGGCTGGGACTACCGACCATACCACACCCGCAACCGTACAACATCGGGTGGCTTCACCAAGGACGAGATCTTCGAGTCTGCCACCAGTGTCACCTTCCCTACAGCAACAAGCCCTTCACAGATGGGGTATTGTGTAATGTTCCACCTCTTGATGTTTTTGATGTATTATTAGGCCAACCATACTTGTGGAAGCGACATGTTGTGTATGAGTCAAGGCCTCACGTTGTTATTATTTCTTTTCATAATACATTATACAGGATACTGGAGGTAGCCCCACCTACTGCCACTTCCTTGATCTCTCCTAAGAAAGGCAGTAAGATCATCTCCCAGACTAGGAAATTTATTTTCTTTCTAGTTCTCTCTCAAAGTAAGGGGAAGATCATAGCCACATCCATGGCCCCTAGTAAGGGTTCCTCCACGCAGCAAAAGTAGGTGGATACAATCATGAAAGGATACAAGGGCATCTTCTCCTCACCGACAGGGGTATTGTTACACTGTCAGGTCAAGCATTCATTTGATCTAACTCTCGGAGCACCTCTGCCAAACGTGACAATATATCACTGCTCCATTCTAGAAAATTCCAAGTACAAGTAGTGACATGATCAACATCGATTTCCACACAAGTTCCATGTGGGCGACAAAGTTTGGCTACATTTGCAGAAGGAGCGCCCCGCTGGGCCCCACCGCAAGATTCGTCTGCTTCAATATGGGCCATACACCATCACCAAGGTTGTGGTAGATAATTCTTTTAAGCTCAGTGTTCTCCCATTCCTTGGCCTGCACCTAGTGTTTAATTTGGATCGCTTTCGGCCATACTTTCCACCATTACTAGACACATCCAACATTGTAAAACAACTCACACCAATAGATTTAAACCCAAACTGCATGGAAAACGTTGTAACTGATCGGATCATAGACACACAGATTAATAACAATTGCCAGCAGAAGATCCAACTGTATCAAGTTGTCAAAGTAGGCCAACTCCTTCATCAGGGCAAGTGGCTCACAAGGGACCAAGTTCAGTAGAAGTTTCCTCATCTCATGGAGGAACTCAATGCAATGGGGACCATTGCTTCCTAACGGTGGGTGGGGTGGGGGGGAATGATCCAAGTGGATATTGGTGGCCACCCACCAATTCCACTTGCACTCCCACCATTATTTCTTTCAGTGTCCTTAATTGTTGCACAATTTACTATTTTTGGCAGTTTTTTGGGCCCTCAATTTTCGGAGCCGTTTTGAGGCCCTAAACGATGTTTTTTGGCAATCTACTGCCAACAACTTTAGATAAGTCATATTTTCCATCGTAATCCTTGGATAGATATTTCCAACGGGGTATCATGCATGTCAAATGGAGATAATATGACCAAGTCATGACCCTGGGAAGTTGGATGCCCAACTAACCCCAATGAGGCCCATAAACTCTTAGTGTTACATCTCCTTGGGTTAGGGTTTTCTCTTATTGTTCAATAATAAAAAGGGCCTTGAGCCTCATTGTAACGCAGTTCATAGGCATGTATCCACCACATCTCTTCTCAGAAATAAGCTACCATCGCTGAGCTAGTCTCATTTCCATACTATTTGTAAGGATATTTCACTATTTGATATTAATCAAAGGAAGTGTTATTTCTACTGCATCTATGTTTTTATGGTTATATCTGTAATTTGTTGCATTCCTGCATAAATCTAGATCAAAAGTAGTCTCAGATAATTGTGGAGTAGCCACAATTGGAGAAGCAGAGAGGAGACCAAGTGGAGAGATCCACTCAAGTAGGGAAGAAGCAGCCCCTGAAGCAGTCTCAGACAATTGTGGAGTAGCCACAATTGGAGAAGCAAAGAGGAGACCAAGTGGAGGCATCCACTCATGCAGAGACCTCCAATAGGGGGGAATTTCAAGCCAGGTGGGTAGAGGGAGCACATGCAGCCCTACCCCTAGGTGTGAGGTGGGGCAATGTGAAGTGATAGTCCACAGAGGGCTGAAATTGGGTAGAGTCCATTGAGAGGTTTTATCTCATGGATCATACCTTCCTACAAGAGCCCAAAGCACATAGTAGCAGGAAGAATCAATAATGGTTGATGCAGTCAGAGATCAGAGTGACAGAGGCTAGAGCAGTAAGATATTGAAGAGTGCAGAGAAGAGTTGACAATAGTGCAGAAAGGCAGAGTTAGCAGAAGCTCAGATTTTTCAGTCGACAGAGGTAGTAGCAGTCGGAGACTTTGGTGATAGATGAATCATACTAATTTAGGTTGGATGTTTTTTTAGTTTCAGTAGTTGTTGTATCAACAACACTAGAGAGATGTGTTTCATGAACATTCCAAAGGTCTAGGATCAGGATAAAGTTGAATTCCTTTCTTGCTGAGAGGGAATGTTGAAAATAGCACCAAGAAATGTTAAAAAATAGCATCTAGAAATTCCAATTTAATTTGTCCTTGAATTAAATTGTGAATTAAATTGCAACTATTTTCTCTTAGAAAATTTTAATAGTTAACTAAGTTAAATTGATTCAGTTAACTTAGGAGTTTCAAGTTGGAAGTCTATCTGAACTCATGTAAGTGTGATCCCTAAGTTTTCGGGGTCCAGATTGAGTTTCTTTGAGTTGTAATTAGATAACTTAGTTTGACTGAGTTATAGACAGTTAAACTAGTTCTAACTATTGGTGGAACTAGTGGAGGTATAGTAGTGAGTTGGTGCATTGGTGCATATTTAGTGCTACTCCAACTAACTAAAGATTCAGTAATTAGAAAATCATGCATGTCAGTTAAGAGGAAAACCCAGTTGAGACTAGAGTGCAGGGACAATGTACTATTAGTTGCATGATTTCTCGAATTATACAGATCATGCATGCAATTAGAGAAGGACCTAAGTTTGAATTGCGCAGTTATGGAAGAAGGATTTCCTCATTAAATAGAGGCTAAATCTAGGAATTGAGAAAGGAAATAGGGGCTTGGAGAGCAAGAGAATAGGCTAAGGTTTGGCTTGAGCTAGCTTGTGAGCAGAGAGTTGATCATACTTGTGCAAAATTGTTCTAGTGAGAATAAGCTTTTTATTTTCACTCAGATTTCTGATTAATGCAATATAGATAGTAGGGGTTCTGAGCAGTGGCTCTCCCCAGATAAATATTGTGTTATGTTTCATTTATGTTCTTCCTCTTGCTTATTATTGTTTTCATTGATCAATATCTTCCACTGTTTGAGAGTAGAGTAGGTTCTTATCTTGTATTTTAGGAAATTACATGAATTGTGAATCTATAGGAAAATATACATAGAACTAGCTGAAAAAGTCCCCAGTCACTTGCATGTCCTAGTTGTGGGAGCGAATGGAGGGTCCCAGTTGCATGCATACCCATGTCATGGGAGTGACTCAGGCCCTAGGTTAGTAAAATGTTAAGTTGCCTCAGGGGTTGGTCACATGAAAAGGTTGGTTGGCTCCTAGAGGTTCTGTATCCTGTGTAGAAGGTGATATTGGTTATGTTTTGTCGGTTCCACTTCGTTAACTGTACATGGGGATTGAATAAAATCATAGTATCCTCTCTTCACATGTTTACCCGGACAAACCAGTTAACTTGGGTAATTGTGGGAGGAGGGTGGTTACAATAAATTTTTGTACTATTTGTCTTATTATTTAGAAACTTTCGTTTACTTCTCTTAGGTATGTATAGTGATTATGAGTCATAGAAAACCTTGTGCCTGAAGTCCATATGCCTTAAAACTTCATATCTTGGATAAATCATTTCGTTTCTCCTCTATAGGGCTAATAGATCATTGTTCTCGCTAACAACACGTTGGTTTCTTCTCTTGTAGAGAATTTTTTGTCTTTAAGTGCTCAATTTAGTTTATGACAAAGCATTGAAGCCTCCAACTAGAGAATTGGATAAGGTTTCTACTGAAATTTCTTTAGTTTTTTGTATTGAAAATTCTCTAGTCTTCTTACATGATTTTGTGCCTACTTGTGGTTTATATTTAGATCAATATTCTTGTTTCTTCTTTTCTATTTAAAACTCATAGATCTAACTCAAATAGGTGGATTTTTATTCCTTGTTATGGTTTATAATATTCTTTATTTTGATTCCCAGTAGAGACATTGGAAATTATATATCTCTATGCCACCATATTCCTATAACCCTTCACCTTTTTGTCTACTTGTAAGAGTCGGTAAATCATTGAATACTTTATTTAAATGCATGCTTACTTGATGTTATGCTTTTGGTTTTGAGTGTGGCTTTTTTTGTTTCATTTGGTTTCTTTTTATTGTTTACTTGCATTTGTGACTCTGATATATGTTGTATGTTTAAGCAATAAATGAAAGGATTGTAAGAATTGTCTTCATATTTGCAGTTGAAAAGATCTAACCTTCCCATAAATAGGTTTCATCAAAAGAAAAATATTGCATAAGCATTTTTTTTACCACTTTCTTTGAGCACAAGTCATACCACCATCAAAGTTGCATGCCACTTACCCTTGACTTAAACAATAGCCTATTAAACCCGATGTTAACCAAAACACCCCTTATTAAGCCCTAGATATTAAGTGATTATATGTGTGTGTGTGTGTGAGAGAGAGAGAGAGAGAGAGAGAGAGAGAGAGAACTCCTCATGGTCCCATTCTATTATAATTGTACCATTTGCCTCCTATATATACATTAAGGAGACCTAGTATTAGGATCATCAAATATCATGTTTTACATTGTATTCTTTGTAAAAGTAGGATTCTCCTTTGAAAAGGATTATAATTATTGGTTTCTAATCATTTTAAGGTGCAATGAACATAACATTTGGTATCACAGATTGTGATATTAGGGTTTTTTTTCTTCAAACATGCCAATTCAACATATTCTCTATAAAAAAATTCTTTTGAGCTTCAGATTGTGAAACATGGACCACATTGAGGTTAAATTGGGATGAACATCTAGTCCAAGTTATAGATATTGGTTCAATATATTTCAGAGATATGCTCCAATGAGGTTAGGTTTTATGTATGCTAAAAAAATTAATATCAAACAAGTCAGTTTGGAATTTATGTTATAATTCTTTTTCTAAAGGCTTCAAAAAGTGAAACTTGCACCATATTGAGGAAAAAAATCGTAGAGAATAGCTGGTTCATGTTTTATAATTTGGTTCGCTATAATTTAGAGTTATACCATATGGTATTTAGGGTTTTTAAATAGTCATGAAATAAATTTTAAACATATCATCTTAATATTTTTGCTATATCTCCCTGTCTAAGAATTTTCAGACTGTGAAATTTTTCGGGATTTTAGGTTACATACAGTAGTACCTCATGTACAAGTTTCATAATTATATTTGAATAATTGGACATGTGACACACTATACAAGTTTCATTGTGAGAAGATTCCATAAAATCAACAAGTTTTAGGAAAGTTACCATAACTTTTACTTGGCACATCAAATTCAATTCACACCTATGGAATTGCAGAAAATACATATCAAAGTATTACAATGTTTTTTAGATATATAAGGGCTGAAATATCATAGATATATCAATAAAACTTCAACCATTCTGATATTGTTTGAATTAAGGTATGCAACTTGCTAGTGACCTAATTGTTCAGTAGAAGATCCCTTTCTCTGGGACTAAAAGTTGTAATAAAGAAGAGTGATATTATTATTTTCCAACATGCCTCCAAGGAAATCTAATATGCCAATTAAATATACTAAAATATCATCCATGTCTCATGAAGAAAGTGAAGACTTGGAATTTTAGGGTATCTCAATTAGAGAAGAAAGTTAATGAAATGGATGGTGGTATGTTGAAAAAGATGGAATTTGCAAGGTCCCAAGTAAATATTAAAAGAAAATTTGAAAAGAATATGAATGAAAATAAGGAAGAAACAAAAATAAGATAAATTAAAATAAGGAATGAATAGAAAAGAAAATGAATGAAAATAAGGACAAAATACAAAAATCCATGATTTCCATGGAAAATATTCTCTTAGAGAGGCTTGTTAGAATGGAGGAATGAATACAAAAGAAGATGAATGAAAATAAGGACAAAATACAACAATCCATGATTTCCATGGAAAATATTCTCTTAGAGAGGCTTGTTAGAATAGATGTGAAAATCAAAAGAAATCATGAACATAAGGAGAATCATGCTCTTCATAATAAATCTCATATGAGGAATATGTTATCAAAATTGGAGAGCACAAATTTAGAATCATAGAACCATAATCATGAATTTTCAATCTAAGATCCACATCATCAGGGCTTCAAGTCAAAACCAAGGAACTGCTACATTCCAAAGATAAATATGAGGAAATTTGATGGTAATGATATTATAACATGGATATTTCATATGAAGCAATAATTGGATCTACACCAAGTGGCAACATTACAAAAGGTACATATTGCATCCAAATTTTTATAACAACACCAACATGTATGGTATCATTGACTTTGTGAAAGAAAAAATTATTTTGTCCTATCTTGGTCCACTTTTATAGAGGAATTGAAAGCACAATATGTGGATATTAAGCACAACACATTATTTAGTTGATTTGTAAATTTTTGAAAAAAAGGTTCAGTGACAAAGAACATTCAATAATTTCAATAGTTGAGTCTCAGAGTAAAGAATATTTCAGAGGATACATTGTTAGAACATTATATGGGAAATTTAAAGGAAATAATCCAACATGAGATGCATCACTTTTAATCTAAATATCTAGAGCGTGCTTTCAATCTACAAGGAAATTTAAAAGTAAAAATATGACCACTAGAAAATGGGTCACTAATAACTATAAAGAAAAGCAAGCTCTGTTTCCTAAACTGACAAGGTTGACTTATCATCAAATGGATGAAAGAAGAGTAAAGGGATTATTCTAGCGAGAATAAATTATTCTACATACATGATGAAGATGAAGAAGATCAAGAAGTGGAAAATTTGCAAGATCTAGAGCTAGAAGGGACTACTCAAACAATATCTTGTCATGGATTGGCTGGAATCAATACTCCACAAACCATCAAGAAGAACAATATATCAAAAATAAAAAGATAACAATATTAATTAATTCGCTCAGTACCCATAACTTCATTAATTACAAATTGGTAAAACTTCTTAGTTCTTTGTATTTCTAGCACAAAAATTTGAAGTGATGATTACAAATGGATGTAACATAAATTGTCTAGGGAAGTTACATAATGTTAAGCTAAATATGGGGGAGTATTTATTGATTAGTCCCATGATTGCAGTCTAAACATGTGGTGTTGATATTGTATTATAGGTCCAATTGTTATTATCATTGGGAACAATGGCCCTTACTTTTCAATATATTTTCATAATATTTTTGTCAGAAGGAAAGGAAATTGAGCTTTAGAGGTATCCAAGGGAAATCCAATAAAGTGATAAGCTCTAATAACATGAGAAAATTACTAAAAGGAGGCACCAAGGTGCAGTTTCACAATTGTGTTCATTAGATGTACAAACATCTATATCCTTTGCTCCAATAGATCTCCAAAAAGGTATCAACAATCATGCTAAGGTATTTGGAGAAATGCTTAAGGGCCCTTAGAAGTATACCACCTAAAATTAGGATCTACATATATCCACATGCAAAAAAGAGTGGGATTGAGAACATGGTTCAAGAAATGTTAGAGGCAGGCATCATTTAACCTAGCTAGAGTGCTTACTCTTTAGTAGTGGTGATTGTTATAAAAATGAATGGTTCATGGTGTATGCGTCTAGCTTACAGAAAACTCAACAAAAATACAATCAAATATAATTTTTTTATACCCATCATTGATGAATTATTACATGATTGCATGGGGAAATTTTCTTTACTAAGTTGGATCTTCATTTTGGAAATCATCAAATCAGAATGAGGAAATAATTCATTCCCAAAAATAGTATTAACAACACATGAAGCTCATTATGAATTTTTTGCTATGCCATTTGGACTTGTTACCCACCACCTGTGGGTGACACCAATAGGATATTTATTTCTCCTAGATCATCATCAGTTGGCAGCCAACAACCACTAGATAGCTCAATCTTCCACCTTCTCACTACCGAAGCCAACCATTATGTGCCCTTGCCCATCCATTATGATTATATGTTTGAAAGTGAGACTTCCAATCCCGATAGTATGACTTCCATTATGTACTTGGGTATCTATTATTACTTATCAAGAACTTATGGGCATATATTATTGGGGGAATTCGACAAAAATAATGGGCTTGGTCTGTACTCTTTTCCACTTGTCTAGTTTGGTGGTTAACCTTGTATCCTAGTCCCGTGGGATTTCCCCTATTAGCTGCGTGATGAGCCCCAGAAATGGGTAACTATATGGGCTCATTTTGCCTATTATTTTCATTTAATCCACCACTCTCTATATTTTTGTGCATGTTTTTGAATGTATTTATGACAAAAGAGTGAATGGGGATAGTCACTTTGCCACATAGTCTAATGAGTGTTTATTGCAGATTTTTGGACATTTTTGGACAAGGACCAGGCATTTATGAGTAGATTGGCAGCCAAACTTGAGGAAGCAGGGCTGAGGAATTATAGGAGGGGTGTCTCCTGCATTAATGACCCCTTCATCGAGTTCTCCACCAGCAGCTCGGAGTACAAAGGCCCACAATGATGATCCAAAGGGGCAGCCATGCAAGTCTAGTAGAGATGATGTTATCTTCAGTTTAGGCAGCCGAGTTCCTTAAGTTTAGGAGGATTTTTGGGAGTCCCCAATTATATAAATAAGAAGGCTTCAAGCCTCAGTAGGCTATCCATTTGATAGTCTATTTTCAAACTTTAGTGCAGTCTTGTACTCAGCTCATTTTCGAGCTCTTTTGGCAGACAGTTTTGTGATGTAACTATTATTTTTTAATCAATGAAAATGAATCCAGCTTTGAACCAGCACTGATCTTTCCTAGAGGGTTGAAGCTCTTGGGTTAGGGCCCAACCCAAGTTTCCCAACACCTCCTTTGTGTATTTATATGTTTTTTTCTTGCATTCATAAGATAATTTCTATTGTTTAAGTTAAATCTTGCTTTGGTAAAATAGGTTGTTTTTGATGGTTAAATTAGTTGTTCTTACTTCAAGTTGCTTAAGTAGTTTGATGTAGTAACAAAGAAAGATCTAAAAAGGCTACCATTAGGTCTTGGTCTCCTTTCTCCCTCCTTGGGACCATGTTTTGAGGTCAAGGCACTACTGCTGCCACCAAAAACACAGTTCTTTCCTTTCATGCAATTGCTAGTGTGATGTTTTGAGTTGGAGAAGTTGGTATTTACTTGGATTCACATGCTTAGAACATTTCATGTTCATTTACCATGGCTTTCTTGCATAACTTTCTGTTCATAAAGTTTTGTTCAGCAATACTATGTTTTTAGGTTAGATTTTAGGTCAAAATAGACAAACTCTATTTTTCTTTGGTTCTTGCTTAGGTCAGTTTTGAGAAGTGTGCAGCTCACTTATAGAACACTCCAGCTTGTCATTCCTACATAGCACAACCTATACCATCTCATCTCTCAAGATTTCCCCACTCATTCGCCACATTTAGCCAACCTTCCCTAAATCTTGCATTTTTCCATAAAGTTTCTCTCTTGCCCTTTGAACAAATCCAACCATCTCCTTCATTCCCGATCTTAATTAACGGAGTCCTAGACCCCTCAACACCTTTATCCAGCCTTCATTACCCTTCTCCCATCAATTTTCCACCTCCAAACCTCCAAAAACTACTTTCGGCCTCCTCTTGTAGATTCTCCTGTAGAAACTCCTATAGATCCCCTGCAGCCTCTTGTAGAAGTTCATGCGAGCAATTTTTCGAAGTCTGATCACAATGGAAGTCTCCAGAAGGGTACTAGGGACTTCTTAGGACCCCTCCAGACCTTTCTCATCCTCAGCGAAAGCCAACTCCATCTTCGTTTGCCACTAAACCTTTGCACAGTCACAACCAGTCAAACCATAAGCATAATAATTCCACATAAAAATACTCAAAAGTACAAAAATATGATTTCTTCTCATTTCTCTTCATAAGTAGCTTGAGTAAATGCAATTTCCCTTTTTCATAGTCAATGACATCCATTTCAGTAGTTTCCATCTCTTTTCTTGCAAAGGTAGGGTTAAATGGGTAAACTAGGGTTTGCTAGGGTTTGTGCTTCATTTCAGTTTTCCTTCTTTTTTTTGCAAATAGAATAGCCTATATAGAATTAGCTCTCTTCCATCACAATAAAAGCTTCTTCTGAGAACTCATAGAAGTTGGCTTAAGCTCCTAGTGAACTTGTGCCAACTGATCAAGTGACAGCCTGCAGTAAGAGCTAGTACTTGTGCATACAACACCGTCGCTTACAAGTTTGTTACGAACTACCGGGTTGATAAAAATAAAGAAGGAAGCCCCAAGGAGTTGCAGCATTATTGCTGAAATACTGGAGCTCACCACTCTTTTTAGCGTCGTTGCCAGGGAAGCGTCAGAGTATTTTGTGATTACTGTTTTTCTTCTATTTTCTACTGCAACATTCTGCTTAGTTTATTTCAACAAAAGTAGAGTAGTTGTTTCATTTCAATTATGCGATTTCAATTCTGTAAAAGTAGATTAGACATTTGTTGCTTTCATTTCAATTCTGCAATTTCATTTCAACAATCATAGATTAGACATTTGTTTCTTTCATTTCAGTTCTGTAATTTCATTTCAGAAAGCGTAGATTAGTCATTTCCTGCTTTCATTTCAATTCTGCAATTTCATTTCAGCAAGCGTAGATTAGTCATTAATTGCTTTCATTTCAATTCTACAATTCCATTTCAGCAAGCACAGATTAGACATTTCTTGCTTTCATTTCAATTCTGCAATTTCATTTCAGCAAAGTAGATTAGTCATCTCTTGCTTTCATTTCAATTCTGCAATTTTCATTTCAGCAAGGTTTATTTTAAGTGGTATGATCTGGATTGTCCACAGTCTTTTGTTCATTGAGTTGACGTTTCAAACCCCAAAGGGGGTCCATCATCAGGACAAATTTGAAAGATGGAAATGAATGAGCGATTCATTTCCATCTTTCAAATTTGTCCTGATGATGGACCCTTTTTGGGGTTTGAAACGTCGACTCAATGAACAAAAGACTGTGGACAATCCGGATCATACCACTTCAAAAAACTTCCACAGAAGCCTAAAATCTAACAAGGTTTATTTTAGTTAGTTGCAATGTGTTGTTTAATCCATTTTAGTTTTTGCAGGTACAAGCAGGAAAAGAAATACAAAAATCACCCAAAAAAGATATTTCCTTTCATGCCTTGTAGGAACAAAGACAATTCAGGAAAATTCCTACCCAACACCCCCAACACATCCTTAAGTCACCCTTCTCTCTTCTTTGGTGGTAGTGATCCAGAAGATCCTATAGGTGAACCTTCAGAGATATACGAAGATCCTATAATAGAAGAAGAGCAAGAAACCATTCCTCCTGAGACCATGGCTGAAAACAGAAATGTTAGAGGAAATGGGGAAAGAATAGAAGGTGTCTTTCCTATCCGAGAGACCAATGGGGACACAAAAATGAAAAACATAAGTCCTTCAGCCTTACCTCACTTCCATAGACTGACTATCGAAGATCTTGATACTTTCCTGCTTGAATTTATATTCTCTGTCAAACCTATGACTATGCAGAAGACAAGTAGAACTTGAAATTGTTTCCTTCTACCCTCAAGGATGTAGCCTTGCACTGGTTCATGGGGTTACCTAGAAACAGTATCACAACTTGGGCTCAGATGCAGCAAGCCTTTAACAACAAATACCAAGACTATTACAGGTCAAAGGAAACCAAGGAAGAAATCTTCTAAATGACCATGGGTAGTGATGAACCTTTAGAAGACTATGAAGAGAGGTTTCAACTCAGTTATAAAAGGGCCAGGTGCACACTTGACCTTGAATCCCTGAAGTTGGTTCTGCTCAGAGGAGTCCCTGAAGACCTTCTAGATACCCTCCATTTGCTGGCTGGGGGAGACATCTACCAACTACCTTATGATGACATAAATACTGTGTTTAGAAACCATTCCAGGTCAACTAGAAAGAGATGTAGGGGCAGTCAACCATTAGCCAGTACATCCTCATCCAGTTCATCCCTTAGAAACGAATTTGAGAATTGACTGGAAGATTGCAAGAGCGATGTGAGGTAGACTCTTACCATGCAAATGTATACCTTACATATCAAAAGGAAACAAGAGGAAGCCAAGAGAGATTTGGCCATCTTTTGTCCAAGGTGCACGAGAAAGCATCCTAGGAACGAATGTCCAATGCACTCTATATAAGTGTGTGTAGTCTGTGAACAAGACCATCCTATGAATCAGTGCCCTTCCTTGCTCAGAATCAAAGCTTCATATCAAGGGGCTGAAGGAGCCATTGAACCACTCTATTTCATTAACCAAAGGAGGCCACATGGACCCAAACCTTACCAGCAGGGAATACAACGGACCTCCCAGAGCTATTACAACCCCAATCAAGCCACTTCCATGCCTTCTTGGGGCCCCCCTGCTCATCCTTCCCGGTCCACACTCCATCCTTGGTCATATCCTTCTCAATACCAGGCTCCTCCAGTTGCTCACTCGTTTCACTCTTATGCTCAGACACAACCTTAGTGGAATGCACCTCATCAGGGGTTGAGGCCCTAGTATAACTCTCCTCCCACTCTTTTGCCTCGACCACCTACTCAACCACAACCATTACCTCCTGCTCCTCCAAGAAAACCCCAAATACCTGCTCAACCGAACCCAAACCCCAACAATCGATAGGCCCAGCAGGTATATAGTGGGGAAACATCATGCCCAACCTATGCTGTGGAGATTCAGGAGATTAACCTAAGATCTAGGAAGGTTCTCCCAAATAGCCAACCTCCTCCTCTTAAGGAGGATGAGGAAGAAAAAAAAGAAAGTGAACTCAAAGTCATTCCACCCTTTCCTGAGAGACTAACTAGAACCACACAACTGACCCCAGAAGAAACTGAACTTCTGGGAGAACTGAAACAGTTATGTGTAAAAATACCACTTCCAAGCCATAAAGGATGTGCCTATATACAACAATATGATCAAGGAGAAGTGCTTCAAGCGAAAGAGAGATGTCCCAACTATCAATGTCATAGGACAACCGTCCAACCTAATGTTGGGGCAGGTAATTTGTCCGAAATATTTAGACCCTGGGAGTCTTGTAGTCGATGTCCACATCAATGGCACCATAATCCCCCATACCTTGTTTGATCTAGGGGCTACCATTAATGTGATGACCAGGGACACTATGCTAAAACTCAACCTTCAGGGTTCCCTAAGAAAGACCTCAACAGTACTGCAGTTAGTAGACCGCTCCACTGTGATCCCTGAGGGGATTGTGGAAGATGTCATGGTCTCTATTGATTCCTGGGAGTACCTTGCTGATTTCTTGGTTCTACAACCAAAGACAAAGCTCACTAGGTACCCTCTCATCCTGGGAAGGCCTTGGTTGGCTACTGTAGATGCCTACATCAGTTGTCGAGATGGGAACATGACAATCAAGAATGGGCATATGTCCAAACAGCTAGTCCTCTATCCTCCTACCCAACCTTTGTTAGAACATGATTTACCTCTCTGGTTGGAGGAGGAAGATGAGGATGAAGTCTATTCCACACCATTATGTACAATAGAAGCTACCATGGGGGGTCCACAAATCGAGGATGATCTTATTGAGAACTTGATTTAGAATCCAACCCCCAGTGTGTTGCCCTTAGAAGAGCTGGTGGAAGAAACCCAAGCTAATCCTTTAGTTGATCTCTATGTGGCTAATTTGACCTCCCTCCGAGTTAACATGGAATTTGGTCCAGAAAAAACTTTGAAGATCAACTCATCCTTATCCACCTCTTAGGAGAAAGAACTGTGTAGCTTATTGAAGAATCACTTGGATGCTTTTGCTTGGAGCTATAAGGAGATGAAGGGAGTCCACCCTTCAGTCTGTACTCATCACATTTACATTAAAGAAGATTGTAAACCAGTTAGGCAGCCTCAAAGGAGGATGAATCTAGCCCTTAAAGACATTGTCAAAGAAGAACTGCAAAAGTTGTTGGATGTAGGATTCATCTACCCCATCTCTGGCAGCGAAAGAGTTTCTCCTTTGGTGCTAGTGCCAAAGAAAAAAAGGAAGTGGAGAATCTGTGTAGATTATCAGGAACTAAACAAAGCCAGCAAGAAGGACCATTTCCCTTTGCCTTTCATAGATCAAGTGTTAGATGGCCTCGCAAGGAAGAAGTTCTTCTCCTTCCTAGATGGGTTTAGCGGGTACAACCAGATCCAAATCAGCCTAGAAGATCAAGATAAGACCACTTTGACCACTTTCACTTGTACATGGGGTACTTTTGCATATCGGGTCCTTCCTTTTGGGTTGTGTAATGCTCTGACCACTTTCCAGAGAGCAGCATTGAGCATATTTGCTGAATTGGTTCATGATTCAATGGAGATCTATATGGATGACTTTACCCCTTATGGTTCTAACTTCCAGGAAGCTTTGACTAACCTGGGAAAAGTTTTAGCCAAGTGTATTGAAATGAACCTGTCCCTCAGTCCTAAAAAATGGGAATTCATGATGACTGAAGAGACTGTACTAGGTCATACAATTTCTCAACAAGGATTATAGGTGGATCCCAACAAGATTGCTATCATCCAAAGGGTCCCACCTCCTCAAAAGGTAAGAGATGTTCAAAGAGTTCATTGAGAATCTGGGAAAAACTGTGTTGATAGTGGAGCCGGTCCCTGTCTCCACTCCACCCACACCCTAAGCAAAAAAAAAAAAAACATAGAAAGAAGAAAAAAACATAAAAATGAATAAAATATCCCTGGGTGAAAACCTCTTGGAGGCACCCAAGGCAGGCAGTGAAGGTAAAAATCTCCTGGAGGCACCCCAGCTGTCTCAAAAAAAAAAAAAAACCTAACTTCTTTTGAATAAATTACAGGTTGCAAGAGGGTCACATAAGAGAAAAAAGACATGGCCAGGCTACATACACCCTTCATAGTCCATCCCTCCATCACTGTTATCCTTTTCTAGGCCTCAGTCTCATTTGTTTTGAAAATTCCGCGTCCTACAGGAAACTTTGTGTATTCTACAGGAGGAACCTGTAGAAACTACAGAAAGGACAAAATCAAGTTTAGAAAAGAACTCGAGGGCTGGAAGTTTGTCTAGAAGGCCTGTGGACCTCCTTACCACCATCCATCCACCTAACTCTCCATTCCACCCCTATACACTCACACTTCCACTTGCATTTCTTTCCCTGCACAAACAAAATACAGAAATTCTGCTTCTTTCATTTTGTAAACACAAAAAAATGATGACAAATAAAGTAGCAACATTTTTCTTGCTTATTCTTACCTGATACCTCCCAGCTGCTATTTCTTTCATTCATGACCTTTGTCAGCTGTCTTTTTAAGCCTGCTCGAGCATCAGCCTGAATTTTAGAAGGAGAAGCAGCTACAGGAAATCCTGTAGGATTCTTGTCGTAGTTGATTCCTTTGAAAAACAAACTCTAGAGACAGGGTCAGCACAGTAGGATGTATGAAGCATGTAAGGAGCGGATCTTGATCGAAAAATAATTAGCATAAGCCAAAAGCCCAGCATGCAGAGCACCAACAACAATAGCAACGAGGAAATGAAGTGCCAAAGTCTGAAGCATGCATATCACAGTAGAGACTAAGCGGATAAGTGGCTAAAACTCTTCCTCAATTGCATGAATATTATTTCAAAATTGCATGAACTATGGGAATGGTCACGATTAAGCGAAATCGATGGCCAACTAACTGGCCACCCTCGTATAGTTTACACACCCTCGTAGAATTCAATTGAGCCACATCCAATTCAAACTGTCGATCAGATATGCAGTCAGCACGTGTGGCATGTCAACTTGGGAGGGAAACATTCGAAACTGGTAGTGGTGGTGGTGTACAATAGGAGTAAGGGAGGTGATAGTAGTCAGGGGACATGAAGAACCATAATTGCACTGGCGTAGGACCAACGGTCTGGATGGGGATAACATACCCATCAGGCCATCTCACCTCCTCACCGCGGATTATGCCATCATTTAAGTACAATGTGATCTAAGCCTCCACCACCCTTTGTTTCATTTTCATTTACAAATTTCACAATTGCAGTACTCATCTACCACCTTCAGAACAACGAACCAGTCGTTTTTTGCCAGTTTTTCAAAACCCTCCCGCCTATCAGGTTCTACAGGAGCACTACTGCATTCTACAGGAGCAGGAACACTGTCTACAGGAAGATTTCTACAGGAAGGAAAGGGAGCAGCTCTACAGTAGTAAAAGTCATATTTTTTTATCAAATTCGAGTTCGGAATGAGGTAGGCTCGAAAACCTGCTTTGTATACGATATGTCTAGATAAGGTGGTGGATTAAAAATAGAGTATTGGTTGAAGAAAAGCAAGGAAAGAGAAATTCAAAAGTCTATTGTGTCTTTTCCGAGTTCTTCAGAGTCTCTCTGTTTCCTTCTCTGCATTCAAAATCTTCCTTTTTCTTCCTCACATTCCGCTGTAAAAAAAAGGGGGGGATGCAATCATAGAAATCAAACTTGGGAAGGAAATGAAATTGCAAGTCTGTTTACTTTATGAAAAGCCACTGTTTTATATAGTTCCTGTTTTGTCAAAGTATTGATTTCTTCCAAGAACCAAGAAGAAAATTCAGGTTGAGAATAGTTTGAAGAAAGGGAAAATTGCAAATTTGTGTTGTGAAGAAGGAGCATATGGGAAATTCCTCCTATAGTTTCAGGAAAAAAAAAAACACTCAGCTATCCCTTTGTTTTTTATTTTCGAAATTTTTGTTTTTTTCCCTCACCTGAGCACTTTCAAAAACCAGTTAACCCCATGCCAGGAGGTTTAATGCGAAAGGAGCCTTTGAACTCCAATAAATTGCATAAGTACCCTGAGGTGGTGGCCCTCTTCACCAAGGCAAACTGGGTGTCTTTCTTTGAAAGAATTCATGGATATGATGATGAGGTGACTGAAGAATTTTTTATGTCCTTAAGACCCCATCCGAAAACACATGCTATAATCAGTCTCAGGGGTTTGACCCTAGAGCTTACACCTGATTTTATCAGTAGAATCACAGGTCTTCCACTTGGGATCCCTTGGAGCAAGGAGGAAAAAACGCTAGGACAGGTTGCTAAGAAGATATTTTTTCAGCCCGAGAAGCATCTTGTAGAGGATAAAAATGGGGTTAGAAGGACAAGCTTACCTCCTCCATGGAGTGAAGTTAACTACCAAATAATGAAATATATCACTTGTGAAGGAAGGTTCATTATAATTTATGGTTATCACTTCAGGTTATTGCATGAATTGAGATATGGGATTGACCTACCTGCAGTTAGAAAACTCAGTCTCCCATATTTCCTCCTCTAGTCCTTGATAGAATGTGGCACCAAGTTGAATGCAGGGGTCCCAGACCAGTTGGCCCACCATGGCCTCGTTAAATTATTGGTGGAAGATGCCCTACACACATAAACCATCCCCATAGCTTGGGAAATTTTCAAGAATATGTCTAGAGAAGATGACATCAAAACTTTGACTGAGGACATCAGCCCATCTAGCAGTGAGGAGGAGGAAGAGAAAGAGGAAATTGAGAAGGAAATTCACGAGGAGACACAAAATATTCAAACAAAGGAGGAATAGGAAACAGAGGAGAAGCAGAAAGAAGACAAGAAACTTGACAAATCTGTTGTTGTACCTAAGGCAGAAAAGAAAATATCCTCAAAAACAGAGAAGAGGAAAAGAACAGAAGTTGAGAAGAAAAATCCCAAGAAAGCCCAGGAAAAGATTGCCACAGGAGAAGCAAGGACCCAGCAAGAAAAAGAGAAGACACCACTAGAGATAATAGAGACACAAGCAAAAATAACAGACATAGAAAAGACTGCAAAAGATGAAGGAAAAGAACAGCAGAAAGAAACATCCCCTGTAACATTGGCAAAGGAAGCAGCAGTTGTGCTTGCTGCATTGAGCACTTCAGAAAAACAAAAAGGGAAAAATAAAAAGACAAACATCAATGTATTTCAAAGCTAGGAGGAGCACCAAGATTAAGGTGGGCAAGCCCCAACCACCATTAAAAGAACCTATAACCATTGAGGATACACCTACTGAGAAAAAGGAGGAATCCCCCTCCAAAATCTCTATCACCTATGAGAGAGGGAGTCCCAAAACTTCCACCCGGAAGGAAAGAATCAAATTGATGGACTCCAAAGTAGTCCTAAAAGAAGCTCAAACCTCTCTATAGGAGACACTAGCCAAGCTGAAAGAAACTAAAAAATTAGAAGAGAAGGCAACATAATAGTCACAAGAGGAAGGAAAGGCTAAAGAGATACCTGAACCAAGTCCTCAGCCTAATTTAGGTTCCTATTACAATCTCCTAGAAGGTGGGAAGATCATCCCACAAAAATTCATTGTACCTCTTTTCTTTGAATTAGAACAAAGAAGGGTCAGAACCCACACCTAGATGCAGATTGCTAAATCTAAAGGAGTTGAAGATATAGGGCACATGGAAGACCAGTTAAGAGAGTTGAGAAGGGAGTTGGGCATGGTAAAACACACAGAGAGCATTAGAAGAGCCCAACTACAGGAAGAAAATGAACTACTGAAAAAGAAGTTACAGGAACGGGAATCTAAAGGGGAAGACAAGTTTCCAGTCTTGGAAAGGCACCAACAACAAAAAGGACCCCTAACAGACAATGAAGCAGCACAGAAACAACAACAAGAGGAAGAGCCATAGACCGATGTTGAAATACTGACGAAATAGTAGGAAGAAAAAGAGTCTCAGGCAACAACTGAAGCACTAATCTTGAAAAAACAGTTGCAAGAAAAGGAAGCCCAGATGGCTTGTATGGCCAACTGGGAAATGGAGGCCTTGCAATGCAAACAGCTAGCTAGATCCTATGCACTGTATCTCAAAGACCAGTGGCTCCAATTCCAGATCAAAACATTGGTCCAGAGGGGCACCATCCCATTTCAGGATTATGGTCAGTTTATGCATTTATGTGATAATAGTTCTACCAAGGATAAAGCCAAATTATCAGAATTTTACCTCCATAATATGGCACTACCAAACATGAACTTATGGGATCCAAATGCTACATTGGGAGACCTACAGCTCATGGCTATGGCTTCTTGGATGAAACACAAGGAAAAGAAAGCAGGGGAAATTCAAAAGATAATGGAAAAAGAACTAAGTGAGACCCTGATGATAAGGGCAGAACCAAAAGAACCATTGGCTCTTATTTATGGCCATGAACACCTTGTAGCCAACCCTCAAGTTCTCCATGATTACGTTGACAGGTAAGCACAAGCTATCGCTCATTTTGAAGATATGGAGAGATTATTTAGCGATGACTGCATTCATGCTTGCATGAGAAGGTGGAATACATTGTCATATAGCTTAAAGATCAGGGAGTATCACTCCCCAAGCAGAATGAGGGAAGCTATGATGAGAGTGCCTCTATATAAACAATCAATGCAAAACTTGAAAGCCAACTGGATTGGCCTTAAGTTCAGTCCTCCACTACTCTTAGGACTATTGGAAGGGGTTAAGGAAGAAGAAGAATAGAAACAATGGGAGGAAGTGGACAGAAAAGCAGGTTTTCATAACAGAGAACAGGACATCACCTCAGAGGCTTGGGATGTTAAGAAACTGTTAAAGCTATCAAAGATGAAGAACTGGATTAGTTGCTTAGAGGATGAGCAACCCATTCAACAGGGGGGTGATGATGAGCCCCAGAAATAGGTAACTATATGGGCTCATTTTTCCTATTATTTTCATTTAATCCACCATTCTCTATAGTTTTGTGCATGTTTTTGAAAATACTTATGACAAAAGAGTGAATGGGGATAGTCACTTTGCCACATAGTCTAATGTGTGTTTATTATATATTTTTAGACATTTTTGGACAAGGACTAGGCATTTATGAACAGATTGGCAGCCAAACTTGAGGAAACAAGGCTGAGAACTTATAGGAGGAGTTTCTCCTACATTAATGACCCCTTCCTCTAGTTCTCCACCAGCAGCTCGGAGTACAAAGGCCACAATGATGATCCAAAGGGGTAGCCGAGCAAGTCTAGTAGAGTTGTTGTTATCTTTAGTTTAGGCAGCCAAGTTCCTTAAGTTTAGGAGGATTGTTGAGAGTCCCCACTTGTATAAATAAGAAGGCTTCAAGCCTTAGTAGGTTAGCCATTTGATAGTATATTTTTTCACATTTGTGCAGTCTTGTACTCAACTCATTTTCGAGCTTTTTTGGCAGACAATTTTGTGATGTAACTATTATTTTTTTATCAATGAAGATGAATTCAGCTTTGAACCAGCATCGATCTTTTCTTGAAGGCTGAAGATCTTGGGTTAGGGCCCAACCCAAGTTTCCCAGCACCTACTTTGTGTATTATATGTTTTTTTCATGCATTCATAAGATAATTTCTATTGTTTAGGTTAAATCTTGCTTTGGTAAAATAGGTTGCTTTTGATGGTTAAATTAGTTGTTCTTGGTTCAAGTTGCTTAAGTAGTTTACTGTAGTAACAAAGAAATATCCAAAAAGGCTACCAGCAGGTCTTGATCTCCTTTCTCCCTCCTTAGGACCATGATTTGAGGTCAAGGCACTACTGCTGCCACCAAAAACACAGTTCTTGCCTTTCATGCAATTGCTAGTGTGATGTTTTGAGTTGGAGAAGTTGATATTTTCTTGGATTCACATGCTTAGACCATTTCATGTTCATTTACCATGGCTTTCTCGCATAACTTTCTGTTCATAAAGTTTTGTTCAGCAGTACTCTGTTTTTAGGTCAGATTTTAGGTCAAAATAGACAAACTTTGTTTTTTTTCGGTTCTTGCTTAAGTTAGTTTTGAGAAGTATGTGTGCAACTCACTTATAGAACAGTCTAGCTTATCATTCCTCCATAGCACAACCTGTACCAAATCATCTCTCAATATTTCCCGACTCATTCGCCACATTTTGCCAACCTGCCTTAATTCCTGCATTTTTCCATAAAGTTGTTCTCTTTCCCTTTGAACAAATCCAACCATCTCCTCCATTCCTGATCTTCATTAACAGAGTCCTAGACCCTTCAACACCTTCATCCAGCCTTCATTCCCCTTCTCCCATCAATTTTCCACCTCCAAACCTCCAAAAACCACTTTCGGCCTCCTCCTTTAGATTCTCCTGTAGAAACTCCTGTAGATCCCCTGCAGCCTCTTGTAGAAGTTCATGCAAGCTATTTTTCAAAGTCTGATCACAATGGAAGTCTTTAGAAGGGTACTAGGGACTTCTTAGGACCCCTCCACACCTTTCTCATCTTCATCGAAAGCCAACTCCATCTTCCTTTGCCATTAAACCTCTGCACAATCACAACCAGTATAACCATAAGCATAATAATTCCACATAAAAATACTCAAAAGTACAAAAAGATGATTTCTTCTCATTTCTCTTTAGAAGTAGCTTGAGTAAATGAAATTTCCCTTTTTCATAGTCAATGACATCCATTTCAATAGTTTCCATCTCTTTTCTTGCAAAGATATGGTTAAATGGGTAAACTAGGGTTTGCTAGGGTTTGTGTTTCATTTCAGTTTTCCTTCTTTTTCTACAAATAGAATAGCCCTTGTAGAATTAGCTCTCTTCCATCATAGTAAAAGCTTCTTCTAAGAACTCATAGAAGTTGTCTTAAGCTCCTAGCGAACCTATGCCAGCTGATCAAGTGACAGCCTGCAGTAAGAGCTAGTACTTGTGCATATAGCACTGTTGTGTCCAAGTTTTTTACAAATTATCAGGTTGATAAAAGTAAAGATGGAAGCCCTAGAATTTGCAACATTATTGCTACAATACTAGAGCTCACCACTACGCGATTTAGGAATGGACCTATATGTGAAGCCTCAACTTTGGTTGCATGGTCCCTCTTTTTGAAATCACATACATTACTCTCCTCTACTCGTTATAACCCCTTTTCACATGTTTCCTATCCGGGTCCACAAGGAGATAACCTCCCCTCCCCTTGTCCACATTTTGGGTTGGGACTGAAATGATGCATCAGAGGTTTCTGCAACTAAAAAGAATTTTAAAAGAATAATTTGACCACTTACAATAGGAAATGTACCATAAAATTCAAGAGATGACCATGGGATAAAAATTTAGCACTTGGGAAAAACCCAAGCATGAGCTCTACCCCTATCATTATGGCCATCACCTTAGTTCCTAGGGCCCCTTATGTGAGCCCCTTGCATCATTATTGAACCCATTATTGTCCCAACCCCTGGTGGGCAATTAAATACCCAACCTTAAGGGGGTATCCACTATTGTATCATTCACATCATGCTCTCATTTCCTCGAGCCCCAAGTAGTTATAAAAATAAAAATAAATAAAAGGCAAAAGTCATATAAAGAAGGGTGGAAAAAAAGGTTAGGGTAACTCATGTACCACAATTTCTCCCTCTTACACCTATACACCCAAGTGTGGGATTCCCTCATTATAGCTACCCTTGTACCATGGCATGTGGCTTGGAGCCTTCACTATTACCCCACTCTGTTCCATCACTATTTTACATTGTTAGGCCCCTATAATAATAGGTGTCATATGTCATGATTGACTTGATGAGCTCTGTAATATGTTCATACATTTTCTTATTGCAAATGTTTTCCATATTTTCAAAAAAATCAAAAAATTTTAAAAATGTAAAGAGGGTATACCCTAAAACAAAAATCAAAGGGTAAAAAGAATAAAGATGGTCGAAAAAATGTAAGAAAATGAATCCCAAACAAAAAAGACCAAGAAAGTGTGCAAGTCTAAATACCACTACTTTTTCATTTTGTTTAATAAACAATTCTGTGTAGCTTGTCACTTATGCCACAATTGATGAATAGTCAAACTGTTTAAACTTGGCTCATTCATCTTTCAATTTCATGTTGTAGAAATAGAGAATAAATATATGACCAAACAGTGTAATCTTGGCAGATAAGTATATAGGTAGAATAAATAAAAAGGAGCTCAACAGTTTAATCTGAGCCCTTGGATGTAATAAGTGTAGATTTAGATAGATATCATTATGTAAAATAAAAGGAAGTTGAAGAGGATTTTCCAGTTTAAGTGCACCCTAATAAAGAAGAAGATGCTAGGTTAAAGTAAGTAGGGTAGGTAGATGATGTTGCAGAATCATGTGTGATGAATAATGTCTCTAAATGTGTTCATCTTTTATTTTTCATCATAAGGCAAGGGAATACACTACATTGAAGACATCACAAGCAAAGCAAAGTCACAATGATTAACTCCCTTTCTCATTTTCCCTAATCATTCACTAATTTCCCCTAAGCACTAAGGTATTTGCTAAATTGGAGGGGCTCAGAGCATTTCTCTGACTTCTGGAGGGACCAGACCCTCGACCCAATAATTTCAAAAGCCTAAGTACTTAAAACCATCATTCATTCACTCTTATAAGTCTTTTCATAAGTAAAATCCTATTTTACTTGGGAAAAATACAGAATATTACATAAAACCCATTTTTTCCACTTGAGCCTAAGTTAGATGTACACTTTGATGTTTCACTTAGCGCTTTTTATTACATTGTTTCATATTAATTTCTAACTTATATTATATAAATCCCAAAAAATGTTCATCCTTCCCCGTATTATTAAATATATATATAAATCCCCGAAATGTTATATATTCCACCCCCGGTTAAATATAACCATAATTAGTGTTAAAATCGGATTAATGGGTTAATCCTTGACTCATTAAGAAACTAAATCTCCCATTGCATTAGCAAGGAATTAATTAACCCTCACGGTTAATTAAGAACCTCCTAGACCTATTATATCACCCCCGATACAATTAATTAACTGTTAATTATATTGGGTTTGCCGTAGTTAAAGCTCCGCCGTATCACGTCGCATCTTCACCATTTGATCGTGCCCCCATCATCCGACGATTATTATTCATATTGCGCCCCCCTCGGTGACGGCACGTTAACACGCGATCACCAAGCGGTTTTTACACCGTACACCCGCCACGCGTCAGGCAATCCATGGAATCGCTAGCTCCCGGCTGAATATCGCCCAACTCCAAAAGTGGTGCGATGCCAGACCGCTTACCGCCCTTCGCATATGACAAAGTGTCATTTCTCACCTACGTCATCCGCCCGAATAATAAAACAAAACCCTGCCAACCTTGACTTTGCTAAATAAAGCAAACAAATGTCATTTTCATTACTCTGTACAGCAACCCGTGCTCCCATGTAAAGCAACGTCCAAGTCAACTGTTAAAGCTTTCCAACCACCACCTGGTCAAAAAATTTGTAGCGACGCAACCTAGAACCTGTTATCCAACCTGTCATTGCACTGTTCACTTCCCCAATACAGGTATTTATCTAATTTCCACCAAAACCCTGCAAGTTTTGGTTTTACACTGAATATTCCACAGAAAAAGGTCAAATTCAGTACAAATTCAGACTTTGTTTCGCTATATAGGTTCCCAAACCTATTGTTTTTCTTATTCTCCACATAAAACCCAAATTCCATTTCTGAAATACAAGAACCAGAAATGGAAACCCCTGTGGTTTTGAATGTTGCATCTCTCAATGCCCCTCATAAGGACCTCGACTATCTGCCTCTTGCAGATAAAGACTTCCAAATAAAGGACCTATCCACTAACTAGAATCATCTCAAGGTCTTTTCCCAATCCAGAGACAACTACCTAAATGGCTCAGATATCCTAGGACTATGGGAATCCAACCTTCCCAGGTATTTTATTCCCTCAGTCCATGTTTTCCCAGATATAATTCATCAATGTTGTGCCAATTATGATCCAAACCTACGAGTTGTTATGTCCCCAAGTCAAACAGTTCTTTTCCCTATAACAGCGGCATCCATTAATGAAATGTTTCAATTTTCCCTTGGTCAAGCCCTAACTCCCCTTTCTATGGGATATTTACTTGAGAAATCCACTGAAATACCCCAATCAGAACTCATTCGCATCTGTCAGACCTTCATGTTAGAAAAACATCAGCCTAAAGGCCCCCCTCCTTATGTACAAACATTTTTCATAGATATGGGCCAACTTATAGTGGATATGATATCTTTAATTATGGGATTTAACACTAGTGAATACGTTGATAAAGTAACCGTAGTGTTGTTGTCAATTTTTACTCCTGGGCAGCCACCTGCTGTTAAGTATGGCTATGCTTCCTATTTCCAATAATATTCATGATTAATTCCTAAGACTAGACAATGAAGGAGTCTTCAAGTATACCACTTTCATCTATCATCTTATGTTATATTATCAATCAGAGAACTTCCCTTTCCTTGTCAGGAGGCTTGACACCAAAGGAAATCCCAGGTTTATCATATTTTAGAGTCCCATTTTCCATAAGTCCCTTGAGACCCCTTACACCTACAATGAGTTCATAGATCTATTTGTCCATCCAACAACCACTTTGTTGACAGGGGTTTCCCCTCCTAGGATCAATGATGATATGAAGAAGATCCTCCAGCTCTCCAAGCAGTACAAGATAGGTGACTGGTATCTATATAAGAACCATACAGAAATCAGGATCTATGGGTGTGAGCTCTGCCCTTTTAAGCTACCAAAGTATGTTCCAATGAGACTTTTTGCATTGGAATATTTCAGGCAAATGATAAATGCAGACCTAGTCCATTTTTATAATTCCAAGAAGAAAGCTCTACATAGAATCAAGAATCAACTAAGCCCTTTTGTCTACAACACTAGGGAAGCATGGAAAGAAGAAGAAATTTTTTTAGAAGAGCAACTTAAGTTACAAAAGGGTTTTGGGTGGACACCATATGACCCTAACAGCGTTATATGCGATAGAAGAATGAAGAACAGATTGTCACCATACATTCACCATAGGATCCTAGAGATTTAACAGTTCTCAAAGATGGATGAATGGAGAGAAGGGACATTAGTAGAAAATGAGAGTGAGCAGGTCAATATTGAGAATGTTATGAAATATTTTGAGAAAACCCTTGAAATCGATTCTTTTGGGCAGGTACAAAGATCAAGAATTGGTGCATCTATTGCTGGAACCTCTTAGAAAACTTCATAGGAAATCAGCACACCAGCCACAAGGTCATCAAAAGGCAAGGAATTAGAGACCAATATTCAAGTAACAAAACAGTCCACAATGTCTAAGCAACCTGAAGCTTCCAAAGAATCATCCCAAATGCCAACACCTCCAACTCAAACCAATGTAGAAGAAACTCCCAACTTGCAGACTCCTCTGAATGAGGAAAGGAATAAAAAGAGAGACGGGGAAGTAGCTACCCCTGCTAGTGGACCCTCAGAGCAGCCTGGTACAAAAAGGCAAAGGTTAAATCCCCTTCCAGAGGAGGAATTTGTGGAAGAGACTACAGATAGTCAGAGAAGAGAAGGAGTAGATAGCCAGCACACTTTTCCAGTGGGAGGAACATCCACTAGCTCACAGAGACAAGAGCTAGAAAGGCAGCAAAGTGCAGAGGTATCATCTTTCAAGCCACCAGTGAAACATGCCTTAGATATCAAGAAATCATTTACAGAAATAAAGGCCAGAAATGATCCATTGAGGCTTCAAATTTACAATCAATATTTGAAAATGGCCCCCACAAATCAACAGAGATTAATGTCAACCTATGACATTAAAGAGGGCAAAATGATAATGAGCTACTTCAAGCCTAAAGTGCAACAACCTCATTCAGCAGTAGATTATTTCAGAACAAATTTGGAGGTAATGGCAAAGGATATTCATCCTATAGATCATATTGAATTACATAAACAAACTGGAGAAATGATCTATTCAACCATGATTGGTAAGGCAATGATGGCCCATAGGTTACAAAATTCTTTGGATAATATAACAGCCCAACTACACTTGGAGAAAGCCTCGTCCCAGGCTAAAGATAACAGAATAAATTCTTTAGAAGAAATAATTATTGGATTGGGACATGATCCCAAAGATGTGAAGGGTGTATAAGCATTAATTAAAAAGAAAGATGAAGATATTTCTGCCTTGAGGAAGGAGCTAAAGTTGCCTCCTTCAAGGAATCCACAGACTGCTGAGATTATAAAGCAAAAATCTGAAGAAGAGTTGATGGATTTACTTTTAAAACTTAATGAGTGACTAAATGAGACAAAACAAGAACTTGAAAAAGCATTGAAGGAGAAGTAGGGAGAGTCGACCTCTCAGCCTCATGATGTAATACCAGTAGTCTCAACAGTAGTCCTTTCTACACTTGGGACATCATTAGCACCAAACATTCCAATAGCTACAACAAAGGTGATCACATGTACAACAAAAACAGGGATATCATAGTACAACAGTGCCAATTTGAGTACAGAGGACTTAATAAAGCCAATGGAAGACATGGGACTACAAGTTTCAGAGCTAAACAGGGTAAAAGAATGGTTTGCTAAGCTAGAATGAAGCTATGATCTCTCAAAGATAAATGTTGCAGAAAAAACAAGAGAGATTAAAACATTAGAAAATAAAGTGAAATCATTAGAAAATGATCTTACTTTTGACAAACCTCTGGCAGAAATCAAAAAAATTCTTTGGGCCAACATCACTCAATCCATAAATGATGTTTAACTATCCATCCAAGTAATTTTTGAGCAGATTGATCTAGTGAAGACAACCTAGGAAGAAATTCAAAGGAAAAAAGCACAATTAGGAAAAATGCCTAAGGAAGCCAATAGGCTCATACATTTTTTGAATACTAGGAATAAGGAACTGCTGGAAGAATTTGGCATCACAGATAGAATAGAAACCATTTTGGAAATCAAAAGGGTATTAACCAAGAAAACTTTGATGCAGAATTTAGAAAGAAGATGTCATGACATGCAGGCAGAGATTAATGTTTCTATGGAGAAATTTTCTATTATGTAGAGTAAAGGGCTACCCAGTCCTTTAGTGATTAATGACAGATTAACGAGGCATAAAGATTATGTGGATAAATTGAATCAATATGCAAGCAATCAAGCGAGTTCATCAACAAGTATATCAGGAATAAAAGCACTCCCTACAGGCCGAGTTTTCTATGACAGCCTAGAGAACTTATTCTATGTCGAGCATGAACTGAAGCACTTGTTCCCAATTCAGCCTACATTCTTCAAGTACACAAAAACAGTTGAAACCCTCAGAAAGCTTTAGAAAACCAGAATACCATAGCCAAAATGGTGGGAAGAAATGCTTGACATTTTGTAATTCATCCTTGGTAAAAGGTAAATTTTGATTTTTACTACAGTCAATGAGGGTAAAGAGGATGAAAAAAGATAAACAGGTAAAGAGTATCAGATGCAGGTAAAGTGTATCAGTAGGAATATCAAAACAGAGCAACCAGCACATAATTACACCAAGGACAACAAGAGGCCAAATCATAGGGCCTAACTCCAGCGCATTCTCAAGAATAGGGACAACAAACCATTCAGTTGCCTTATCTGTCATCTACAAGGTCTTCTGGCCCTATTTTCTTGAAAGATATGATTAGTCATCCCAACTTATATCTCACTTTGTTATGAGATATTTATTTGTAAAGTTTTTTGTATAAATACACAATTTTTCCTGATGATGAGTCTAGTTTCAGACTTGAAACGTCGACAACAAAACATGGAAACTGTGGAGAATCCGAACCTCATTCAAAAATCACACCACAGTAATCTGCAATCTAAAATACACCCTCATTCAGAGTATTGAGGGTGGATTCTCTGACATTGCTGTAAAACTGATATTTTGGAATAAAAAGTGCTATTGGAAAAAAATTTCATGGCTGGCTGGATGAAGGATTGATGTAAAGGACTTTTCACAGGATTCATGTGTTGGACATCAAACAAATAAGTATCTTATATCTCATGTGTTAATGTTTTCTAGTTTATTATATTCATTATGTTCCATATCTGAATATTAAAATGAAAAAGAATAATTCAGAAAGTGCTTAAGTGCAATCTGTCTTCAATCGTTTTTGTTCTCAATGTTTTCTTCTAAACTAGCATAAACAACGAATTCTTAATTGCTCATGTTTCCTGGTTTATTCATTTTAATCATTTAGTAAAGAATTCTTAATTTCTCTTTATTAATGGTTAGTCATTTTCTACTCTCTTAAAGTATGTTGAAGGATTCTTAATTTCCCTTTAACCTTTTAAGCACATCCCATCCTTTAAGTCTCTATTTGCTCCCTATTCAGCTATCTTTCCCTGTGAAGCCATCCTTTATTGAGAAACCAAATCCAGTTGAGCCACTTTCCCTGACTCCATTAACCCAATGGACTAAACTATTAAGTTCTACCCTTCTGCTATTGGATTTCACCAACAAATTCAAACAAAACCAAAAGCTCTAATAACTAGCCTAAAACCTTATAAAACAAAGCTAAAACTTAAAGAGAGAGCCCTCTCTGGATACAGATTGGCTAGATTCTATATCTAAAAGATTAGTTTGTGGTTACCTCGGACCCCTTTCCCCTTCTTACAAATTCTGGGAAAATCTGAGTGATAACATAGTGGCGACTCCACTAGGGAACGGAAATTTGTTATCATTATTGTTTACTTTCTAATCTACAGACGGAGCATGGAGTTAGCCAGGCAGCCTTCGGACTGCTCTTGCTTTGCAAGATCATAAGTAGTTGAATGCTTCAGTCTATCTCCAGTCTAGTTTATGAACTGAACATCAACCAGTTCCTCAGTCAAATGAATCTTTAGCACTGTTTTAAACTAAATCTCAAAAATCCTAAAGAAACACAGAAATTGTTGATATTAATTTAGAAAATCATAACCAAGAAATCTGGCTTCAGAAAGGACTCGTTATACTAGGTCAAACCTTGACCCAAATCCACCACCTGTTTTTGAGAACCCGAATTTGATTCCCAGAATTATTAGGAGACAGGAAAGTCAAGAAAGTACTGCTAGTTCTCGGCCTATTTACAGATCAACATCTTGCCCTGTGAAGTGGTTTTATCTTGAGGACGAGCCCTTTGATGAGCATTTTGAAACCTCTTTGTTTGTAACATTTTAGGAGTTTGAATTGGTTCAGTTGGTTCACGACCCTGTGTTTATTGAAGACTTAAAATTTGAAGCTGTCAGTGTTGCAATTGACAAACATCTACAAAATTCAATACGATCTGAACTCACTTCTGAACAAACACCCGATCCCTCTACAATCACTGCTACTTTTGCAAGTTCCACATCCTTCCCTCATACATCTCAACCCCAAACTACTCCACCAAAAACCCCTCCTTCTACCCCTCCATCCACAACTTACATTCCTATTGTTACCCCTACCCCATCTGTTGTTTCATCACTACCTCTAGCTATGGAAAATAGGTATACCCCCCTGAACTTACCTGCGAAATTGGGTGCTTGCCCCAAGACTATCAAAGTAAAATCACCCAACTTGATGGCACTGGAACCTACACAGTTCAACAACATACCAAAAAAATGACTGACTATTTTGAAATATATGAGATTGATGTTGATGATATTAGAATGAGGATATTTGTCCAAATTTTAACAAGTGAAGTCAGAACATAGTTTAGGACTCTAAGAGCAAACAACATAAATGACCTAGAAGCCCTTTATACACAATTCTTAGATCGTTGGGAGAAGAAGAAAGACCCTCTGTAGATCTTATCTGAATATGAAAATATTAAGAGAGAAACTCAGGAAACTGTGCAAGATTACTGCACTAGGTTTAATGTTGTTTATAATGCAATTTCTCAAAACTTCAGACCCCCACCTGACTTAGCCCTGATCAAGTTCCCATATAGATTTGATTCGGATATGCCTTTTCAGCTAAGGGAAAGAGCCCCCATAACTTTAGAAGAAATGCAAAGTATAGCTGTCAGTGTTGAGGCTAATTTAATATCAAAACGTGCCAAGGCTAGAAGTGAAAGAAGGATACCACTAAAAGAAGAATATTCATCTGTGGAATAGAAACTAGATGCTATAATCAAAGGAATGGAAAGATTAGGGTATAGAGTCAAAACCATAGAAAGAAAATCACCTTGTGAGGGTTAGCAGGCCAATACAGGGAGGAATCCTAATTTCTGAAAAAACCAAAATCCAAACACTGGGAAAATTGGCCCTGATCAGAACATTATACCCCCTTTCCAAGAGATTTACATAGAGGCTTCTAGCTCCCAGGATCCCCCTGAGGATACTCAGATAAATTTAATGGGACTTAACAATGAAGGATAAGTGTTTCTAACTCAAGAAGATCAGGAGGCTCATGTTCGCAAACTATTTCAAACCCAATCAGGAGAATCGTTTGACTTCAGGGAGGGATATGACACAACTATCTATGAAGTGCACAAACAGTATAATTTGAGAAGTAGAAGAATTGATGTCCCTGACAACAACAAACAGAAAGGTCCAAAACAACCAGCCAAAGGAAAAGCAGTACCTCCACATGTACAAATTTTGTCTAGACCTAACAATAACCCCTCTAATCCAATAATAGAAGATATATCTGACAATCCACAGAATAACAAAGACTCTTCCATTCGCCTTACCTCTAAGGTAACCGTGGAAGAGCCTCCAGAAGTTAATCTAGGAGAAAATGTAAATACTAACCCTACTCATGAAAAAAGACAAAAATACTGAAAATCCAGAAAATAGAGAGAATCCAACTGTTCGAAACACTAAAGCTCAAACTAGAAAACCTTTCAATCTGGAAGTCGAAGTAGGCAAATTAAAGGTAGTTGTTCCACTGTCCGAATTAGCCAAACATGATGCCTACCGAGAACAAATCAACATATCACTTAAAATCACTGGAACCGAAGATTCCGTAAATGTTTTTAATGACCAACCAGAACTAATCTTCGGCCCTGAAGTAAATGGGAAACACCTATAAGGCAGTATTCCTCCCTTCTATGTAAGTTTAAATAGTCATGCAAAAATCCTCCACAATTCCATGTTTGATTCTGGGGCATCTCACAACTTAATGCCCAAATCTGTAATGGAGAAATTAGATCTTGACATCACTAGACGTTATAAAGATCTCTTTTCTTTTGATTCAAGCCAAGTGAGATGTTTAGGGTTAATAAAAGACTTGTGTGTTTCTTTATTTCAGTACCCTGCTAAAACGATCTTTATGGATATAGTAGTAGTAGATATTCCTCCAAAATACGGGATGTTGTTATCCAGGTCCTGGGGTGCTAAACTCCAAGGATCACTACAATTGGACATGTCTTATGCTACTATCTCTATTTTTGGCCAACCTAAGAAGTTGTATCGAGAGACATTAATGAAATATGTAGTAAGTAGCCAGGAGAAAACCACAAAATTTTCCTATCTACTCGGTACACTCATATATGGATTCATTTATTCTATATAATGCCGAAATCAATCCTGCCAACAATGAACAAGTTTTAACAGCAGAACCAAAAGAAATTGAAATAGGAGAAACAAGTGTTCAGATTCAGGAAATCTCAGATACAAATGACCAATCAGATGACAAAGATAAACTTGATGAGAATGAAAAACTGAAACCCCTAGCTAAACAAATTCCCATTACCCCTGACACTAATTATGTCCATGAAATTCTACGACACTTAGAGTTCAATGGTTCAGTTAATAAATTAGGGGCAGGGGCAAGAATTTGGGTGCATAACTTAGAAAATGACCACGCTGAAGGCCATGCCTACAAACTGAATTTTAAATGCACCAACAATATGGCAGAGTATGAAGCTCTTTTGCTAGGACTTAAAATTGTAAAAAGGTTAGGAGCAATTAGAGTTTCTGTTATAGGTGATTCAGAATTAATTATTAATCAGATTAAAGGAAAGTACCTTACTAGAGATACAAGATTAGGATACTATAGGGGAACAATTATGGAGATTCTTAATACTTTTTTGGAAACTCAGCTTGCGGTAATATCTAGGAAACACAACTTACATGCTCATAGTCTGGCCATGTTTGCCAGTAATTGTAAACTACCTTTCGAGCCTAACCACTAGTTCACTGCTGAAATTAGGCATAGGCCAGCTATCCCTGACAAAGTAAAGAACTGTGAAGTTTTCAAAAATGATGAGCAAATTAATAACTTTCTGACTTTAGATAGTGAATTTTCTCATAGTCACATAGATATTGATGCTACTAAACAGATAGATGAAGTAGATTCCAACATTGTAGAAGACAGTTCCATTCAAATGCTTCATCCCACAACTTTCACCAAACTGGAAGTTCAAGACTTAAAACAAATGGACCATGACGAGATAAATGAAGAAGAAACAGAAGTCATAGATCTAAAAGACAATCACTTGCCTAAGGGATTAACTCCTCTAGAGGACCTTTTCGACTCTAATTACATTCCTAAGAAGAAAAATATGGAACCACTAAAAGTAGACATTGAAGAATATAACATATGAACAGAAGAAAATCCTAAAATGGTAAAACTATCAAAGTCCTTACCTCCTGACCAAAAGTTAAAATATGTTGAACTCATGAGAGAATTCTAGGATGTCTTCACCTGGAGTTATAAGGATTTGACATCATATGATACCTCAATAGTTCAACATACCATACCTTAGAAGGAAGACCAGAAACCATTCAAACAGAAACTCAGAAGAATCAACCCTATATTACTACCACTGATTTAGAAATAGATTAAATGTATGTATGAGGCAGGAATAATTGCACCTATAAGATTTTCAGAGTGGGTATCTAATTTAGTACCTACTAGGAAGAAAACTGGTGAAATCAAACTATGTGTAGACCTAAGAAATATAAACAAAGTTTCTTTAAAGGATAATTACCCTTTACGTAAGATGGATCACATTTTGCAAAGGGTAGTGGGAGCCTCTAGGATTTCACTTTTGGATAGATTTTTAGGGTATAACCAGATCCTAGTTCACCCTGATGATCAAGAAAAAACTTCCTTTCCCACACCATGGGGTGCATTTATGCATATTAAAATGCTTTTTTGACTTAAAAATGCAGGAGCTACTTTTCAGAGAGCAATGGACATTGGATTTTCCAAAGAGATTCATGATTTTCTTGTCATATATTTGGATGAATTAACTATTTTTTCTAAGTCAGATAAGCAGCATTTAGATCATCTCAGACAGGTGTTTCTCAAATGCAGGAAATATGATATCTCTTTAAATCCTAAAAATTCTTTGTTTGGTCTAGAAGAAGGTAAGCTCTTAGGGCACATTATCTCAAAGGATGGCATTTGGATTGATCATGCCAGATTAGAAGCAATTTTGTAGATATCTCATCCTAGAAGTATCAAAGAACTTCAAGCTTTCTTAGGAAAGATAAACTTTTTGAGAAGATTCATATCTAATTTAGTAGAATTAATTATGTTACTCAATAATATGTTAAAAAAGGATTCAAGTATAAAATGGACGGTAGAAGCCAAACAAGCGTTTGAAGAAATTAAAATGGCTTTGACCAAAACACTGGTCCTTACAAGTCCCCAATTTGATAGAGATTTCATAATTTTTTCTTTTGCCTCAGAGCATACAATAGCAATTGTTTTACTACAAAAGGATGACCAAGGATGTGAGAAACCCATAGCCTTTTTTAGTAAAGCACTTAGAGATGCATCACTAAAGTACAAAATCATGGAAAAACAGGCATTTTCACTTGTTAAAGCAATTAAGGACTTTAGAGTTTACATATTGTATTCTCATGTGGTAGCCTATGTACCAAACATTGTTGTCAAGGAAATCCTAACTCGGGAAGGAATTGAGATTGTGACTCCACAGATCAGCCAGGCCTTCTTAGATTCCCCTTGGTATTCTGATATAATATATGTGTTACAAAACCTGCAAGCTCCTCCAGGGTTGTCCAGAACAAAAAGTAGATTTTTACAGATGAAAACTTTAAAGTTTTTTATTCTAGATAGTGCTCATTTTTGAAAAAATCATGAAGGAATCTTATTGAGTTGTTTACTAAGGAATGAACCTGACAAAACACTTCAAGATTTTCATGCAGGAAACTGTGGAGGACACTTCTACTGGAAATTGACTATAGATAAAATCTTAAGGGCTGGTTTCTATTGGCCAACTTTGTTTGCTGATGTGAAAAAAATTGCTACCTCTTGCCATAAATGCCAATTTTTTTAGGGCAAGAGAAAACTATTACTTTTACCCCTGAAACCCATCTCTACTGAAAAACCATTCCAACAATGGGGTCTTGACTTCATTGAAGAAATCCACCCTCCCTCCTCTGGCCAACATAAATGGATCCTTACTGCCACTGATTACTTTACCAAATGGATAGAGGCCATACCTTCTAGACAAGCCACAGATGCAGTAATCATAGGATTCCTAGAAATCAACATATTATCCAGATTTGGCTGCCCCACAAAAATCATAACAGACAATGCTGCAAATTTTAAATCAAGAAATATGATCAGTTTTTGTAATAAATACCATATTACCTTAGGCCATTCCACAACCTATTATGCATAAGAAAATGGACTAGTTGAATCCTCCAACAAAAGCCTTATCAATATTATCAAGAAACTATTAGAAGAAAACAAAAAGACTTGGCATAAGAAACTGATAAATGCACTATGGGCAGACAGATTGACAACTAAAAAATCCATTGGAACTAGTCCTTATGAATTAGTCTATGGCATGGAGGCAATATTCCCTTCATCATTGGGAGTTCATGTTATGAAACTACTTCAAAAAGCTCGAATGGAATCATAAATTTGCAATAGACTAGAGAGGAAGTGTATCAGAGATCCCAAATATGGCAGGAAAAGCTCAAGAAGATATTTGATAGAAGAACTAAAGAAAAAGATTTCCACCCTGGAGACAAAGTGCTGAGATGGGATTCCAGAAGAGAGGACAAGGGGAAACATGGGAAGTTTGACTTCCTATGGAAAGGTCCATACGTTATCTAGTCTCTATAAGGAAATAATACATATTATTTGAAGAACTTGGATGGTACATCATCAGAGGAAGGACCAGTCAATGGTCGAATGATTAAACATTACTTTGATCCTGCCTATTAAGTGTACCGTGATGATTAAACTGTACATACTATATCCTTTGTAATGTCACAGTTTTGATTGGACAGTGACTTTTGGAGTTGAAGCCTGAAGAGAAGGCCCTAAGCCTCAGAAGTATCATTGCCATAAATATAATACATCAGCAGGAAAAAGGAGATTGCAGAATACAGTCACAGTCATTCAGAGGCTATTTGATCTACTGTTCTTGACTTTTCACCAGGAAAATCCATCCCCAAGTGGAGCCAGTGTTAGGACCCTATACCAATAGGTGTCATATGTCATGATTGACTTAATGAGCTCTGTAATATGTTCATACATTTTCTTATTGCAAAGGTTTTCCATATTTTCAAAAAATAAAAAAAAATAAAATATGTAAAGAGGGTATACCCTAAAACAAAAATCAAAGGGTAAAAAGAATAAAGATGGTTGAAAAAATGAAAGAAAATGAACCCCAAACAAAAAATACCAAGAAAGTGTGCAAGTCTAAATGCTACTACTTTTTCATTTTGTGTAATAAACAATTGTGTGCAGCTTGTCACTTATGCCACAATTGATGAATAGTCAAACTGTTTAAACTTGGCTCATTCATCTTTCAATTTCATGTTGTATAAATAGAGAATAAATATCTGACCAAACAGTGTAATCTTGGCAGATAAGTAGATAGGTAGAGTAAATAAAAAGGAGCTCAACAGTTTAATCTGAGCCCTTGGATGTAATAAGCGTAGATTTAGATAGAAATCATTATGTAAAAGAAAAGGAAGTTGAAGAAGGTTTGCCAGTTTAAGTGCACCCTAATAAAGAATAAAAAATGCTAGGATAAAGTAGGTAGGGTAGGTAGATGATGTTGCAGAATCATGTGTGATAAATAATATCTCTAAATGTGTTAATATTTCATTTTTCATCATAAGGCAAGGTCATACACCACATTGAAGACATCACAAGCAAAGCAAAGTCACAATGATTAACTCCCCTTCTCATTTTCCCTAATCATTCACTAATTTCCCCTAAGCACTAATGTATTTGCTAAATTGGAGGGGCTCAGACCATTTCTCTGACTTCTGGAGGGAGCAAACCCTCAGCCCAATAATTTCAAAAGACTGAGTACTTAAAACCATCATTCATTCACTCTTATAAGTCTTTTCCTAAGTAAAATCTTATTTTACTTGGGTAAAATACACAATATTACATAAAACCCATTTTTTCCACTTAAGGCTAAGTTAGATGTACACTCTGATGTTTCACTTAGCGCTTTTTATTACATTGTTTCATATTAATTTCTAACTTATATTATATAACTCCCGAAAAATGTTCACCCTTCCTCGTATTATTAAATATATATAGAAATCCTCGAAATGTTATATATCCCACCCCCGGTTAAATATAACCATAATTAGTGTTAAAATTGGATTAATGGGTTAATCCTTGACTCATTAAGAAACTAAATCTCTTGTTGCATTAGCAAGGAATTAATTAACCCTCACTACTAATTAAGAACCTCCCCGACCTATTATAACACCCCTGATACAATTAATTAACTTTTAATTATATTGGGCCCGCCGCAGTTAAAGCTCTGTCGTATCACGTTGCCCGTCCACCATTCGATTGCGCCCCCATCATCCGATGATTATTATTCATATCGCATCCCCCTTGGTGATCGTACCTTAACACGCAATCACCAAGCGATTTTTACACCGTACACCCACCACGCGTCAGACAATCCATAGAATCGCTAGCTCCCGGTTGAATACCACCCAACTCCAAAAGTGATGTGATACTAGACCGCTTACCACCCTCCACATATGACAAAGCGTCATTTCTGGCTTATGTCATCCGCCCAAATAATAAAAAAAACCCTTGCCAACCTTGACTTTGTTAAATAAAACAAACAAATGTCGTTTTCATTACTCTGTACATCAACCCGTGCTCCCATGCAAAGCAATGTCCAAGTCAACTGTTAAAGCTTTCCAACCACCACCTGGTCAGAAAATTCGTAGCGACACAGCCTAGAACCTATTATCCAACCTGTCATTACACTTTTCACTTCCCCAATACAGGTATTTATCCAATTTCCACCAAAACCCTGCAAGTTTTGATTTTACATTGAATATTCCACAGAAAAAGGCCAAATTCAGTACAAGTTCAGACTTTGTTTCACTATATAGGTTCCCAAACCTACCATTTTTCCTATTCTCCACATAAAACCCAAATTCCATTTCTGAAATACAAAAAATAGAAACAGAAACCCTTGCGGTTTTGAATGTCACACCTCTCAATGCCCCTCATAAGGACCTTGACTATCTGCCTCTTGCAAATAAAGACTTTCAAATAAAGGACCTATCCACTAACTAGAATCATCTCAAGGTCTTTTCCCAATCCAGAGACAACTACCTAAATGGCTCAGATATCCTAGGACTGTGGGAATCCAATCTTCCCAGGTTTTTTCTTTCCTTAGCCCATGTTTTCCCAGATATAATTTATCAATGTTGTGCCAATTATGATCCAAACCTAAGAGTTGTTATGTCCCGAAGTCAAATAGTTCTTTTCCCTATAACAATTGCATCCATTAATGAAATGTTGCAATTTTCCCCTGGTCAAGCCCTAACTCCTCTTTCTATGGGATATTTACTTGAGAAATCCACTGAAATACCCCAATCAGAACTCATTCGCATCTCTCAGACCTTCATGTTAGAAAAACATCAGCCCAAAGGCCCCCTCCTTATGTACAGATCTCTTTCACAGATATGGGCAGACTTATAGTGGATATGATATCTTTAATTATGGAATTTAACACTAGTGAATACGATGATGAAGTAACCCTAGTGTTGTTGTCAATTTTTACTCCTAGGTAGCCACCTCCTATTAAGTATGACTATGCTTCCTATATTGCCAATAAGATTCATGATCAATTCCTAAGACTGGACAATGAAGGAGTCTTCAAGTATACCACTTTCATCTATCATCTTATGTTATATTATCAATCAGAGAACTTCCCTTTCCCTGTTAGGAAGCTTGACACCAGAGGAAATCCCAGGTCTATCATATTTTGGAGTCTCATTTTCCACAAGTCCCTTGAGACCCCTTACACCTACAATAAGTTCATAGATCTATTTGTCCATCCAGCAACCACTTTGTTGACAGGGGTTTCCCCTCCTAGGATCAATGGTGATATGAAGAAGATCCTCTAGCTCTCCAAGCAGTACAGGACAGGTGACTGGTACCTATATAAGATCCATACAGAAATCAGGATCTATGGGCGTGAGCTCTGGCCTTTTAAGCTACCAAAGTATGTTCCAATGAGACTTTTTGCATTGGAATATTTTAGGCAAATGATAAATGCAAACCTAGTCCATTTTTATAATGCCAAGAAGAAATCTCAGCTTAGAATCAAGAATCAACTAGGCCCTTTTGTTTGCAACACTAGGGAAGCATGGAAAGAAGCAGAAAATTTTTTAGAAGAGAATCTTAAGCTACAAAAGAGTTTTGGGTGGATACCATATGACCCTAACAACTTTATATGCGATAGAAGAATGAAGAACAGATTGTCACCATACATTCACCATAGGATCACAAAGATTGAACAGTTTGCAAATATGGATGAATAGAGAGAAGGGACCTCAGTAGAAAATGAGAGTGAGAAGGTCAATATTGAGAATGTTATGAAAGATTTTGAGAAAACCCTTGACCTCGGTTCTTTTGGGCAGGTACAAAGACCAGGAATTGGTACATCTATTGCTGGAACCTCTCAGCAAACTTCACAGGAAATCAGCACACCAGCCACAAGGTCATCAAAAGGCAAGGAGTTAGAGACCAGTATTCAAGTCACAAAACAGTCCAAAATGTCTAAGCAACCTGAAGCTTCCAAAGAACAATCCCAAATGCCAACTCCTCCAACTAAAACCAATGTAGAAGAAACTCCCAACTTGGAGACTCTTCTTAATGAGGAAAGGAATAAAAAGAGAGACAAGGAAGTAGCTACCCCTGCCAGTGGACCCTCAGAGCAGCCTGGTACAAAATGTCAAAGGTTAAATCCCCTTTCAAAGAAGGAATTTGTGGAAGCGACTACAGATAGTTAGAGGAGAGAAGGAGTATATAGCCAGCACACTTTTCCAATGGGAGGAACATCCACTAGCTAATAGAGACAAGAGCTAGATAGGCAGCAAAGTGCAGAGGTATCATCTTTCAGGCCACCAGTGAAAGATGCCTTAGATATCAAGAAATCATTTACAGAAATAAAGGCCAAAAATGATCCATTGATGCTTCAAATTTACAATCAATATTTGAAAATGGCCTCCACAAATCAACAGAGATTAATGTCAGCCTATGACATTAAAGAGGGCAAAATGATAATGAGTTACTTCAAGCCTAAAGTGCAACAACCTCATTCAGCAGCAGATTATTTTAGAACAAATTTGGAGGTCATGGAAAAGGATATTCATCCTATAGATCAGATTGAATTACATAAACAAACTGGAGAAATGATCTATTCAACCATGATTGGTAAGGCAATGATGGCCCATAGGTTACAAAATTCTTTGGATAATATAACAGCCCAACTACACTTGGAGAAAGCCTCCTCCCAAGCTAAAGATAATAGAATAAATTCTTTAGAAGAAATCATTATTAGATCGGGACATGATCCCAAAGATGTGAAGGGTGTAGAAGCATTAATTAAAAAGAAAGATGAAGATATTACTGCCTTGAGGAAGCAGCTAAAGCTGCCTCCTTCAAGGCATCCACAGACTGTTGAGATCATAAAGCAAAAATCTGAAAGAAGAGTTGATGGATTTACTTTTAAAACTTAATGAGCGACTAAATGAGACTGAACAAGAACTTAAAAAAGCATTGAAGGGTAAGCAGGGAGAGTCGACCTCTCAGCCTCCTGATGTAATACCAATAGTCTCAATAGCAGTCCCTTCTACACTTGGGATAGCATTAGCACCAAACATTCCAGCAACTACAACAGAGGTGATCACAGGTACAACAACAGCAGGGATAGGACAGGACAACAGTGCCAATTTGAGCATAGAGGACTTAATAAAGTCAATGGGGGACATGAGACTACAAGTTTCAGAGCTAAACAGGGTAAAAGAACAGTTTGCTAAGCTGGAACGAAGCTATGATCTCTCAAAGATAAATGTTGCAGAAAAAACAAGAGAGATTAAAACATTAGAAAATAAAGTGAAACCATTAGAAAAGGATCTTACTTTTGACAAACCTCTGGTAGAAATCAAAAAATTCTTTAGGCCAACATCACTCAATCCATAAATGATGTTTGGCCATGTTACACAAAAAATTGTCACCATGACTTTCTATAGTTTCTGTGAGTCCATCAACACTCATACATACCTCCTTTGCAAGTCTTAAGCCTCAGCTCTTCATGTCAAGCCTTGAAAATGGGAGAAAGACCTTAAAAATATCTCAAATCTTGGTTTCGCACTTTCTCCTAGCATTGCATGCGGTGCCGCACCCAATGGTCATGTTTCCAGCGAACCTGATCGCTCTGTCTATTGAGTAATGGGTACGAACCCCTGTAAAAGTTAAAAAGGCATGAGTTCATTCTTAAAAACTCATCTTGGGTCACTTCTAGACACTTCTAGAAGGAATATTATGCTGGCAAGTCTGCTCCATCTTGGTTCATCCATTCCATAACTAAGGGAGCTAACTCCATGATATGAGGTGCTTATCCCATTGAAGGAGGAATTTATCCCTTCAATGGTGGACCTGCAACTTCCTCCATTTGCACTATAAATTCATGCATTGGGCTGGTTGTGAGGGAGGTTGAAAGCTGAAGATTCTTGAGGGTAAATGTTGCTGAAAACTAGGCTTCCTTTTTGAGCTTGTGAGAGGAGAGATCACATACCTTTCATGTCATTTGGGAAGTGAGTGAGGCTTGTCAAAGTAGAGGGGACTGCTGCTGGACCCTGGAAAGAACTTGTGCAACATCAAGGCAAAGGTTGTAAGGTTCTTTTATTCATAAAGTTAATACAATCAAGTTTGTTTTTCTCAATGAACTGTGTCTAATAGTTTATTTTATGAGCTCCTTGATCTTCATAATGAACATGTTTTGTTATACGCAGGTATGCTTCGATGTGTGCTTGTTTGTGTATGCAGGTTATTAAACGGGAACTGCTTGAAGCTGTTGGAGTAAAACTACCTCAAACAAGCGTTGGACCAAGGTAGGGTCTGTTACACCTCTTAGTATTCATTAATGAATTGAAACATGTTTAGAGAAAAGTAGATTTGCTTGTGCTCTTTGTTGCTAGATATCATTCGATACTAGGGAGATTGGTCTTATCCGCAAGAACGATTTATCCGGCCAACAAATTGGCGACTCCATTGGGGACTAGTTTGGTTTGGTTTTTGATTTGTCTTTGCTTTGACTTGAGAAACTTAAGTTTTGGTTTCTGATGTGTGTGAGTTTGGATACTAGTTAGATCCTGGTTGGATTTTTATTTTTTGAAATTTTGGAAGAGGACCGCATCCTCTAAGTTAGTTATAGTGTGAACCTCTCCGCACTGTTATAGTATAACACATAGCGGCACCGCACCTGGTTCTACTAAGTGCCTGCGAAGCCTGTCAAAATTTTGAAAAACCTAAGATCCATCTACCGAGTTAGGTTTAGTTTTTGTCCATAGCTGTTAGTATATGCCCAGAACTGCACTTGTCTTGACAACAGTTCCTTGTGAGTTAGTTTTCATTGGCATTCTCGTTTGAAGTGATTTTCTAAGAAGTTTTGTCTGTGGGATTGGTTTTTGCTTGGTATTTGTAATAGCTCAGAGATCCGAAGCCTTAGAGCCTTAGATCACCTGGTCTCTCTGGTTTTCTTGTTGAGTTTGACTAGCTTATGAAATCTATCCGTGAAGAGATTTAGATCCCATTTGTCTCTTATACAAAAATTTGATTAAACTTGATTAAAAGTTTCGAATTTCATTTTTTCTATTAAATATAAGTGGATGTTTTTTTTATTAGTTTGTTGAGCTGAACAAATTGATCCTTAGTTAGCTGAAAGAATAAGTTGAGCATCCTCAAAAACATTTCAAGTTTCTTTTCAATCCATTTTTGTTTAAATCTCAAGATTAGATCATAGTTTTGAGTTTTTCATAGAAATTATACAAGCTTGTTGAAAATTTGTTTTCAATAGTTTTTTAGAGTTTTTCTAGAAATCTTAAAAGCTCTCTTAAAGGAATTGCTTATTCTTGTAGTTGTTGATTGTTAAAAAGCAAAGGGATTTTCTGTGAGCGTGATTAGTAGTCTCGTTTTTTAAAGTTCTTTGGAAAAGACAAAAAGTTTCCTTTCAGTTGTATGTTAAGAGAAAGATTTGATTTTCAAAGCATTGCATTTTTAACTCTTCCATAGCTAGAAATTCATTGAAAAGGAAAAAGAATTGTTATCATCTTAGGTGCATTTTTTAGTGTTTTGGAGTCGAGTCTTCATACCATAAAGTTTCATCTCCGCACCCATTGACTTAAGGAACAAACAATAAAATTAACGCTTAATTAAAATCAATCTAGCAATCGTTTTATTTTCTAGGGCTCTTTTCACCAACATAGCTTAGGCTAGTATCTTGGAGTAGGGAGTAATTAACTCTCCAAGATAGTTTAAACAAACAAGTAGTCGATATTGCGGTAGGGAGAAATTCCAATTGTTACATCTATGCTCTAGGAAAGCTCCTCTTAAAGGAGAAGCACAAGATCATATCCGAACCAATGTGGGAATCAATCCTTCCTCATTGGGAACGATAGAAGATGTTCACGTATTAAAAACGATAAACCTCGGATTGACCACTGTCGAGGAGCCTGAGATCACTTGTTGGTAAACCTTGGATTATGTCAAGGAGCTTTCAAGGGGATTGAGCTTGTTACTCTACCTTTGCGTGTGTGTCGGATCATAGATTTTTCCCCCAGGTATATTTGTTTCCGTTGGTAACCTTAGTGACCATAATCTTTAGGATTCTTTCCTAGGTGACGGTGGAGGGAAGATCCCACTGTACCTAGAGCAGACGTCGACTAGACTCACTTGGACTCTCTGGGGGGTTATCTTCACTCAAGATAGTTATAGTGGAGAAACTTGTGCCAGTCTGTTTCATTAAGCAGGTTGTCAGGGTAACTGTTCCAACCGCCATTTCTGTATTGAATTCTGCGACGTTGGATTTCATCACCAACTAGCGGTTTCGACCCGGAAAGATACTGTTTGTGTGTGATTTGATCTCCTAAATTATTAGGCTTGTGCTTCAAATTGTTTGGTTCTTTAGAGACTTTAGGTGTTTTTCTTGAGATTTTCTTTGTTTTTGTGTGAAGTAATTAAATAATTAATCGTGGCTGAATTACCGAGACAATCCCGTCGATTACGGGGGCAGCCTCCCGAATTTACGCCAAGTCAACTGGAAGGGCTGTGAGCTCTTGTCACACGTAGTGAAAGTAGGGTTGGGTCGCAAGAGGCTGGAGAGTCTTCATTGATTGTACATCCTGATCATCTAGTGCAAGCAACAAAACATATTTCTGAACCAATTTCATTTTCTGAGGTTACTGGTAGTATCACTCCTACTAGCTCATTAGCCGAAGAACCTGAAATCTCTGAACCTGAAACTGAAATTGCTGCTACTCCATCTTCAGGATTTGCTTCTCCTGTTTCTAGTGGTCCTAGTTCACCCAAAGTAGAAAATATCATTACCGAGAATCTTCCTTTTCAACTCATTTCCATTGAAGAAATTGTAAGTTTAAGTCCGAACGAAGGTATAAGCATCCCTAAAAATCAACCGATTATTGAACTTAGGGAGCGTGAATCTATTTTCTACCGTCCCATTAGAGGTGATGCTTGGTATATTTCATTGACCAATTTCTTAGAAAATCCAGGTCTCGTGTCTTCACCACCTCGATTTCCTTTCCATCCAACACCCAGAGGTTATTATCCTCCTTTGAATATGTCGAGATAGTCATCCTTGTTTACTCAGATGCCAGAAACCTTTTTACATGGCGGTCCTTCTGTTCCTCCTGGGTGTCAGTCTTTATCTAGTACGTTTTCAGGAGCTTCTCCTCGACCCATCGAATATGCCGTATCTCCTGGTCATAATGGAACTAAACCGTTAAGTGTCGAAGAGATTCTTATGATGTCTGGTACTACTCCTAATCTGCAACCTCAAGGTAGTTCAAAACTGTCTGGGGTGCAGCCGCAAGGTACTCAAATACAGCCTGGGGGGCAACCCCAAGGTAGTCCATTACCGCCTGGGGGCCAACCTCAAGGATAGTATGTCCCTACGGGACAGTATTTTCCTCAAGGTCAACCCAGTATCAATATGTACCTCAAGGTCAACCCCAATATCAATATGCACCTCAAGGTCAATACCAGCCTCAAGGTCAGTACCAACCTCAAGGTCAGTACCAACCTCAAGGTCAATATCAACCTCAAGGTTTTCAACCACCTTCAAGTTAATCATTTGTTCAAGGTCCCGAAAATGTACCATATAATTATCAATCTTACACTCAACCTGGTTTTGGTCCTCAATACGCCCAACCTATTATGGGTCCATACCCCGGAGTGAACGTGGTGTGGGATCAACAGAATCCGCAACCCAGTGTGCAGTTTTCATCCCAATCTAGATAGTCTTTTGTTTCTGGTTTACCCCAGCAACTTGTCCAGCCTACTACTCAAACTACTACACTTGGGGCAGCTCATTAGTCTAGACCTAGTTTGCCTCGAACTCCGTCCCAAACATCTGTTGCAACTGCTACGGCTTCTGTTCAATCCACTCCACCCATTTCTGGAGTATCAGCAGCTCCAGTTTCTACTGCTCTTGTATCAACTCCTCAGGCCTCTTTACCCCAGTCTGGACCTACAATCCTGACTCTGGTTTCCATGCCTGTAGGACAACCTGGGCCTAGTACGGTTGTCACAAGTCAACCCCAATTTACTTATCAACCGTACTAGGGGTAGTACCAATTCGACCCTACTGTGCAGAACCCGGCTTATCAGTATCAACCGTACCCTGGGTATACGTATCAACAACCTCAGTAACCCCAGTATGGTCCGGTTAATCCTGGTTTTCCAAGAGGATATAATATCCAAAATGCGAATCCGATACCAAGTTATCCTGAATATCCTCCTCCTGGGGCTCGTCTTATGACCCCAAGATTTTGGGATCTGAACCGTCAGTTACCGTTTATAGCAACTTTGGATTTTCCTGACTTGTCGCGCCTTACGAACGATCCCATTAATTATCTTCCGTTTTGGCCGCCAATGTCGAATAAGTTGCCCAGTGATATACCAAAGTTTGAGGGGAAGTTAGGAGAAGATTCATCTAATCATGTGATGACTTACCATCTCTGGTGTGCATCGAATTCCATTATAGATGATTCAATTCGTCTTCGTCTTTTTCAATGCACTTTGATTGGCCTTGCAGCCAAGTGGTACATTGAGTTGCCACGAGACTCTTTTTACAATTTTAGTCAGTTAGCCACTTCCTTCCTTACTCATTTTCAGCTACCAGTTCGATATGACAATGGCACGGAATTATTAACTTCATTAAAGTAGTCGACGTCCACATATATTTCAGAGCATATTCATGAATGGTGACATTGACGTCGTTTAGTGAAATTTTTTATCCCGGACCAAATTTTGGCAGAATGGTTTGTAAAATCATTATTACCCAAAATAACTGAAGATGTAGCTAAGGCAGGGGTAGTTACAGAAGAGAAAGTAATTTCTCAATCTCAGTACCTTGACTTAGTTTATACACAGTCAGGTACGTTACATGAGAAAATCCCCGACCTTCCGAAACAAAATAAAATAGCTGCACCTCCCTCAGGGTCTCATGCCGCTGACGGTATGATTGGTACTGTTAATACCAAAAGTAAGAAGAAATCCTAAAAGAATTTTTCTCCTATTATAGCTATACCAGATTCCCCTAAGGGAGAGTCTTCACCTGAAATTCCTGCCGATGTTCATGTCGTAGAATCATCTACGACCAAATCAAAATCTAATAGCAAGGAGAAAGGTAAAAAGAAGAATAAGCAGAACTCAAAGGAGAAATCTGATAAACCTGAATCTATTGACGAGAAACGAAAACCTCGATATCCTTGTCTCATCTACAATGAGGAGCACTTTACAAGGCATTGTCTGCATTGTGCCAAGGTTGCGAAAATCGTCAAAGGTTCACAAACACCTGCTGTTTTGAAGGATCCTTTTCCAAATCAAGACTGTAAAATGATAGGTTCTTCCTCTAGTGCCTCAGAAGAGCCCATAATGATGATGTCACATGTAAGGATTGTGACACAATCGCAAGACTACGGGAGTAAGAGTCCTCTTGGTGGTAAGGAAGCTGAATCTTCTAATTCCAATCCATCAACCTCAGCTCTGTCTGGTTCTGATCCACTACAGATCGAGAAGCCAAATCCCGACTTAGTAATCAAACTTCCCGCTAAGGGTATACTTCGAAAGTTAGCTTTCAATCCACATGCGAGAGCTTCTCATAACTATAACATTGTTGAAGATTTAGCTGTTTCACCTTCAGCAATGTCGAGTTTGGAAGTGCTGCAATCTTGTCCAGCACAGCATAAAATGCTACTGTCGACTATAGGTGCTGTTGATCTTCAAGATTCAAACCTCATAGTCTTCGATTTAGAAAATAGTACACCTCATCTACCTCATCAAATGGCTTTCCAAATTCCAGTGTTAGTCAAAAACAGACCTTGTTTTAGGACTGTGATTGATGAGGGAGCTTCCACGTGTATTATGTCGATACAGTGCTGGAAAACCCTTGGTTCTCCTACACTTAATCAATCCCTGATGATTCTAAAGGCCTTTGATGGCTGAGGGTTTCATCCTTATGGCATTTTATAGGACTTATCTATAGGGGTTGAAGGAAAAACTGTTAATCTAGATGTGGAGGTGGTTGATGCCCCTCTAGATTACAACCTTCTTTTGGGTCATAGCTAGTCTTACGCCATGACTGATATTGTTTCATCGGTCTTTCGGCTTATTAAGTTCCCACATAATGGAAATATCGTAACAATAGATCAGTTAACTTATTTCTCGTCTGACCCATCCTCTGCTGAGAGTATTCAACATGTTGGAAAAACCGCTATCCCTTATAAGGATGTTGGAGTAGGATTAGTTAAAGATTCGGGTTTACTCGGAACTTTTTCTTTTCCTCCTCCCAACGTACCATCTCCTTTCACAACCATTCATATGATTTCGTCAGAATCCATAGTTCTTGATGACCCTTGGATCATTCCATTCGATTCCGAGGTGGACTCTCTTGGCGATGCCATGCCTATGAGTCCCTTTGAAGTTGCTTATCAGGCAGTATAGTCATTTTCCGACTCAAATTCAACCAAACTTGATCTAATGAATGAGATCAATAGGAAATCACTTTGAATCTCAACATCAGGGTCAACAACCTTTTCAGAAACTATTCACACTGATGAACAAATTCGGGAACTGTTGTCTGTTGATGCATTACCATGGGAAGATCTTCATCATCGGTCTTCACTTTTACCTGAGATTGATCATTTTGAAAATGATTTTTCATCCATTTTTACCACTGAATACGTCAAATAACTGCAGAATCCATTGAAACATCCTGATTCTAAACAAAATTTAGCCAATATTTCTCGAACGGTTCCTATCGACATTTCAGTCAAACCCAGGATTGTTGAACACATTCACATAGTTGCTTCTTATACGAACACTAAAGTCAACACATATAAAGCCCTATTTCAAGAATTCCGTGACGTGTTTGCCTGGTCCTATGAGGAAATGCCAGGAATTGATCCTTCAATCGTTGTTCATGAGATCAAAACCTATCTGGATGCTAAACCCATCCGGCAACGGTTGCGTCAGATACACCCACGAAAAGTTGCTGCCATCAAAACAGAAGTTGAGAAATTACTTAAAGTAGGTTTCATTTATCTAATTCCTTTAACGGATTGGGTATCGAATATTGTTCCTATTGGCATTATGGTACATATGTTGTACTTGATGGCAACCCACTCATCTCAGATGATAAATTATAGTGCAGCAAAGTTGACGCACTTTCATGAAGATAAAAGTTTATTTCATGTAGAGAAAAGTTCACGCACTTTTATGCGGAGAAAAGTTTATTTCATGTAGAAAAAAAAAATTCACGCACTTTTATGTGGAGAAAAAGTTTATTTCATGTGGAGAAAAAGTTTATTTCATGTGGAGAAAATTTCACGCACTTTTATGTGGAGAAAAAGTTTATTTCATGTGGAGAAAAGTTCACGCACTTTCATGGTTGGTTCATGGTATTGGTCCGACAGTTTTTTTTGATCCTATGGTTTTGGTCCGTGGTATTGCATCCAAAAGTGTTGATCCCAAGTATTGGGTTCATGGTATTGTGTTATTATGGTTTTGGACCGTGGTATTGTGAAAGGCCTAAGACTATAAAAGGGGAAGGAGATCATTTGGCAAAGCATCATCTAAATTGTTATTGAATATCTGATAAAGTGATAGATCTGGAATACTGTGATTGGGTTATGGTGCAAATCTGGATCTGAATAAAGAAGGAACCTGAGTGCAAGGAGAAGGATAAGTTCTATTGATGGGTCTTAATCTTTAAGCTTGAATGATAGTATTTTTTGTTCTGGGTTTAGATTTGGTGTGTGGTTACAGTTACTGTGATTTGGATACAACTGTCAGAGAAGTGTTTACTTGATTCAGTGCTAATTGGTGAAAGGGAGATTGTTTGATGCATAAATTCTTGATGATTGATTGATGTTCATGGATCCAGTCTGAAAAATTTATGAAACGTGGTCCCTAGAAGAAAGAGAAGGTTGTAGCCTTCTGTAGACCAACACCTACGTACTAGTATCTTGGCTAGTGCAAGAGCTAAGGGGGTTGTAGCTCCCTTCCAGGAGAGTCTGGAAAACGAGAGAGGGTTGTATCTCTCTGCAGGTAGTAGCCTACGTACTGGTAAAGGACTGCACCAGTACAATTGTAAAAAGAAGTTTCTAATTGAAAGAAGATAGAGGCATATTGCAGCATGTGGTTTTCACCCACATTGGGTTTCCACCTTATATCATGGTGTTCATGTGTGTGGCTTATGTGTGATGATCTGTTCTATTTTACGCACCTGTTTACTGTTAATATGGTTGATAATGTTCTAATGCACTCATTAAGGATCAAATAACTTAATCATAAGAAGTTGTGGAAGTAGCATATATGAATCTGAATATGGAAATGAAATTTTTTTATTGATGTGATAATACTGATTCACCCCCCCTCTCAGTATTATTTCCAACATCTACGACATGGAACGAAGCAAATGATTTTGGAGGTGAAAATGATCTGATGATACAGGGTTCAAGGTGGCGGTCATGAAAGAATGGAGCGTGAATGTATTGCAGCGGATGAGACATTGATGAATTCTCTGAGCGACTTCTCTTGAACATATCAGCGACAGTGATAATGGATTGGTAGCGTTAACCCCAAATATGGATGGTGTGATGGACCAATGGTGATATGACTAGTGAACGGAACAACCCAACCTGACTTGGATGCGGAGAGAAAGTGTCATTTTCAAGAGCAACTTGCTACCAATAAAGTTTCTTCAAGTTTTCTTCCCAATTTTCCCCAGTCATTGCTGACCAGTACCTCTTTATTTTTGTCAGGCTTAAGGAGGATAACATATGCTTGTTCTATAATTCACCCTTCGAGAAAACCTATCGCTATGTTTTAAAGAGCCTAGCGACAACGAAACTCGTTCTCGTCCATTTGGACAAGTTCGTCGCTATTAGTTTTTAACAACAAAGATAAGTAGGTCCTTTTCAATTTTAGAGAGTCTGAAAGGGATGGAAAGGAAACTCCAATGGTTCTTTTTCATCATATAATCCCTTAAGTCCATAAAAGCGTAAAATAATATGAAAGGGATGAATTTTCAATAGTTTTAACGAGCTGAATAAGACAAGTGCTCGATCTTTTTGCGTAATAATCCCTCAAGTCCAAAAAGATTAAAATCTAGAGGAGAGATAGCACTTCTGATGACTTTAACGAGCCAAAGAGGCTAATCGCTCGGCAATATTTTCATATTTTTCAAGTCAGTTGAAAATAAATTAAAGGAGACTCATTTTCTAAGGAACGAGTGATGATTTTGGGTAGCGGCTGATTCCAGGTAAGGTTTGGAATTTTCCCAAGGATGGCTAACAGAATCACTCTTTGCAGATGTTCCTTGAAAGGGGTAAACAATCAAATGGAGGTGAATGATCAGCTAAAACAGAGTGGAGGTGATGATGAGAACATGACCAAGGCTGAAAAGTTGATGATAATGCATTCACAATGGTTATCTACCAGAGATTGGTTCATTTTTTAATGAGCTTAAACTCTCGGGGAAACATTTACTCATTGCTTAGGTTTAATTTTTAACAATCTTGAACTCCACATAAAAACTGCTCATGGCGGGTTTATTTTTTAACGAGCTCGAACCCTGTGGTAACATTTCTCGTGATAAGTTTGCATGCCCCCAGCATAATAATGAAAATTGAGGTGCATGCCCTCCAAGATTCATTGCATTCAATGAGGTGGTTGGAATGAAGGTTTACCTTCGAGATATTTGAAAGACTCGATTTGGAAAGGGAGTTGTTTCATTTTTTAATGAGGTTGACACAGTAAAAGAGCTATCCTCATGGCGACCTTTGATCACAACTCATAAGGGGTTATGAAGGAAAGATGTGGTTCCAATGCCCCCAGTACATAATGTACAACATCATTGAATTGATCATCAGATGATGTAGTTATGGTAGGGCTTGGAGGCAATGCCTCGCAATGATCCACACTATCAAAATGTTTTGAGTTCTTCTTAATTTTTGTTGATGTAGAAGATCTCATGGGACAAGTTTCCACTGTGGCCACTTCTGCCAACTTACTAGGAGGCGGAAGGGAAAAAGTCCCCATTAAGGAAGGGTCTTTTAGGAGACCTACTCTGATATTTTGAAGCAACTGAGAGCTTCCGTGGATCATCGGAATGCTTCCCGTAACTTGTGAACTGTTGGGGAGAAATGTTTGTTGGTCGACGATTGTGATTCCTCCTTAGAAGGGAAATGCAATCTTTCTGAAGTACATCGACACAATAGCAGCCATAGCATATATCCAGGGCCTTCCCAGTAAGATGTTGTAATCGAGGTTTCCGTCGATAACTTCAACATCAATTTCTATTGTTTTTCCCCCAGTTCTACTTCCAAGTTACTTAAAATCCCATATGGAGTGTATATTTTCCCATCAAGTGCTTTCAACGTCGTTCACGATCGCGACAAGGGTGGTGAGCCTAAGTTTTTCCAGCAACTCATTCACATAATACATGTAGATGCCCCCTCATCAATAATTATTCAATGAACAGTTTTGTTGAGGGCTTTCACTTGAATAAGGAAAGCTAGTTGAGCTGGTAACTGAGGGTCATATCCTTTGTGATCAAAGGCCACAAGATTGGAATCCATTGGGTCAATCCCACCTATCACTTATAATAAAGCCTGGTTTTGGGAGGGGCAATTTTACAGTACCTCAAGTTTCGACATAGTGGACGGCGATTGGGCCAGATCCTCCACTATATTATAATGTTATGTTGCTCTGGCACGAGGATTAAATGTCGATTTGTGTACTACTCCCTTTGGTGGCTTTATCGTTAGCTCAAGAATGATGGGTGGCACAACTTCGATTGAAGTTGTTGTCGAACTACTAGGCTTATCTGTAGCCTTGTTGTTCGACATCTACGGATTTCCATAATCTTTATTCCTTGTCGATATCAAAGCATCATTTTGTTGTTTCGAAATGGACAACATAAGTACTCAGGTTGGGGAAGCATTGTTGCTAGCAACCATATTTATTCTTGGGTTCGGAAACGGATCAGTCAATACCGCTCAGGTTTTTGAATTCTTGAAGAATTTTCTAAGCTCAGCTTTATATAGACAATCTCTTGTCCGATGATCCTCATCGCATATCTGACACCCTGAAGGAGATTTCCTTTGCCCAGAATGGTTTGCAGAAGATTTTTTAGGAGATGAATCCTCTTGTTTCTTCTTTTTCCCTTTCTTTTTCTTCTTGCCTCCTGGTTTCTTTGGTTCTTTTCCTTTGTCAGTCGACATGGCATTAACCTCCGAGGCGAGAAGTTTGTCATTTGCATTTTGACTAGAAACCGTACGAGCTTTCTTTGACGTAGCCTTTATGGTTTTTGTGCTAGTCGTACCTATCACGCCATTGCTGGCATGAGAGTCTTTGTTTGATTTAGGAGGGGGAGGAACGGAAAAATCCTGTCTAGGAGCATTAAGGATTTTATCGTAGAGCATGCCAGACTGAGTATAGATCATGTCTAGATATTGTGCACAAGCAACAACTTGCTCTTTAGTGACAAATCCTCCCTTTGCCACATCTTCTGTAATAGAAGGTAACACTGACTTAATAAACCATTCAGTCAACAGATGATCAGGAACATATGTTTTTACCATTCTATGACGACGTCGCCACTCTTGCTATTCTTGATATTAATAAAGCTATTCAAGTTTTCCTCCACATTCATGTATGTTTTATTGTATATGCATTTGTTCGGTTAATACATATATGTTCCTATGTTGTTTATGAATATATATCTCTTTTCTTCGATACTATTATGTTGCTTTGATTCCACAGGTGCTCTCTGAAGCTATGTAGACAAAGAAGGAGCAGCAAAGATTTATCGAGAAAGAGAGGAACCGAGCAAGGAACCAAGCGCAAGACAAAGGTTGGTGTCCTCTGTTCCCCTCTTGTCTATTTTTCATTAAGGAAAACGAAAGTAGTTTTAACTTGTTTGTTTCTAAGATAGCTACCCGTCTTAGTGGGAATAGCAGCTCTAAGTGGACACTATTCCCGGTAACAAAATGGTGACTCCACTGGGGATTACAACCAATTGTTCTGACCCAACATCATCCTCTAGCAATAAAGCCCTTCTTCACCTCAAGTAAAGCTTAGATCACCCAACACTATGATTTTACACCAGAAAACCAATAGCACTTCTCTACAAGATACAAGATTCCAGCCTCTGGAACTCTATGATGAAGGATCCATACATAGATGATTGTAGGGGGTTGAGTCAGCTTCTGGGATTTTGATTACTGTCCTCTCTCTTATAGTTCTTGATTCCACTTGGAGATTGATGATCTCTTACTCATCCCTGGTCGAAATCAGAGAGGCAAGTGTCAGAGGGGAGGTTTCTGGAAGATTCTATGATCTTCCACCTCTCAAATTGTCTCTGCCATTTGTCCATTCTCGCCCATCACACCCTACAAAGGAGCCATCCAGTATGCATCACACCCTTTACACTGGGAAGGTGATATGCATCGCACCCTCTGCACTGGGCATTCAGTATGGTCCAATTTTGACCATTTCTGAGCAGCTTTCTATGGAGAACTTCTGGGAGATGATGTAATCAGCTGACCTTGTTCCTTTAGGTAGTGAAGCAACATTTTTAGGGACTTAGGAGCCCTCGGTTTATGGATATTGATGATTGGGGTTGCCCAAAAATGTCTATAATAGATAAGGGACAAACACCATGACTAATATAGAATAAAACAAACAACAAACAATGATGTAAAAAGCCAAATGATGAGATGAAGAAAGGGTTTACTGCAAGAAGATCATTCTCTCCTAAAAGTGAGTCGAACAAATTCAGAATATTTTGAAGGATATTCATTGCTCCTGTAAAAATATCACATGTTTTTCTTATTATAAACCTGTACATGTTGGAGTAGAATGGAAGAGAAATCAAATAAAAAATAATCAACAGAAGATGCAATAAATAATATCACTCCCTCAAGCAAGAAAACATAGAAGACAACCATCCAACATGTAAACAAATCAATTCTATGGTTATTGTTATCTTTGCAAAGGGTTTGGCCATAAGGTTGTTGAATGTAAAATGTATGTAAAGAAGATTAAAAGCAACTCAAAAAAATACAAATCAATTTTGCCATTTCTTGGTCACACAAAATGTTGTTTGTGTAGTAATCTTGGCCACATGGCTAAAGAGTTCAAGTTTTTATACAACCTAAATAACTCTGGACAGACAATGAAAACATCTCCATGCAAACCAAACTATGAATATTATGCAGACATAAGGAGGAAACCATCTAAGGTATGGAAAAGAAAGAAAAAGAAGTAGTCTTAAATTTCAGTGACATTTTGAAGTCATCTTTCCCTTAGGGGGAGCTAGTAAAGGGAATGAAAGCAGTCATCCTGTCATTGTAATAGAAGCACCATCTTAAGGGGGGAATAAACCCATAAAATGTACTCGCAGAGATAAGAGATATCGTCAGACCAAAATTAGATGTTTGAAGAGAGGATTTAATTGTAGATTAGAAAAATAATGAAATGAGTTTATTTTCTTCTCTGGAGAGCTCAAAAAGAACTGAACAAAGACACTCTATTAATATCAATAAGTGAATCCAAATTCAAAAAATATTTCATTGCTATTGAAATATTAAGGAAATATCATCTATTTTGTGGTTATAATTACAACTATTGTCACTTTAGTCTAATTGGGTTTACAATTGAGAAGAGAACAAAAAGAAAAAATAAAAAAACACAAAGATATAAAGAAAGAAAGAAAGTGGAAAAAAAAGGGAGAAGAGGAGAAAAGAAACAGTGAAATAAGTGTTTTCATGATCGAGATTTAGATTGGGATGATCAACAATGAAAAGGGTAGCAACCTAGAATCAAGACCAACACAAGTAGAAAATGGAAGAAGCACATGCAAACGCAAATGAAATTGAGAATTAGGGGTTCTTGTCCTCCTCAACCTTTTCCATTATTTCCTATGCAAACTTCTTCAGATTCTAAAGTCTCAATGCAAGTTAGCAATACAAATTGGATATTGTTAGTTATAGGCTACCTGACTAATGGAGGAGTTATCTCTACCTAATTTATGCTCTTGCTATAAGGCTTAAAGATATTTCATTCCTTTGTAGCAACTGGATCCTATCAAACATAGATTAGTGGAATGAACTCGAAGGATGTGAGAGAATAAAATTGGAAAGAGGGAAGAAACAAAAAGTACATACAACACACAAAAATACTTGGTAGATGGTCTTAACGATGATATTATTTTGGCATTGGCTTCTCGGAATATGAATGAGGAAATGATTTGAAGAAAATTGTAAAATAGGTTAATAATGTGTTGTGACAGACTACTTCTTATGGAAAAACATTTAAAGTAGTTTGTGTTACATACAAATCAATTACTCAATACAAGTTATAGATGGACAGAGACAGTGCAGTTCATAGATAACAAGGATAGGTTAGTACATTCAAAGTGTTAACATTTTGCTGCCCAGCATAATACATATCAACCAACATTTATGTAGTGTATACAGTCTAATGGAGGTCAATATATTGTAGGAGCTACTATATTGCAAGTTGATCCATTATGAAAAGCCATCACTTCTGATCAAATAGAACTGGACGTTATGACAAAAAATGGATAGAATTGCTAGATGGCAGACCCGAGATTGATAGGAGAAATATTATTGCATGATTACAAACCAAAGAATCCATGCAGGTAGAGCTATGTCGAACCATGCATTATGGGAACGTTATAGATTCTCATTGAAGAATTTGGCTAATACAAGGAATATTGTCAATTTCAATCAAACCATTAGCAAAAGAAACACCATAAATGTGTTATTGGCCAATGTTATAGTTTTATGCAGCATGTCTTACAGTGGTATGAAGGTCTTCCCTCTTCAAATCCCAAATACCTAGACGATAGCATTGGAATATATTTCATTTGGCAATAGGGCATTAAATGGAACAACACCTAGGGTTTTATGCCCTAATTTGGAGAGATTAATTATTTTTCTCAGATGATAACCATCACAAAAGGTGGGCATCTGTCATGATCGGGAACAAAAGATTGTTGTATGGATTTCGAAATGTTATAGGCAACGTTAGTTATGATGTACTTCATCGAATTAAGCGCCATTTCTTTGCCCAAACACACCGACAACCCCCTTTGGAACACTGAAAATTTGAACAAACTTTTCCAAATGAATATGCCTTCATCATTGAGCCACCTCTTGGACCTGTATTATATGAATTTGATGCCCTAGATGCTCTCCATCTAACCCTTAATTTATGAGTAATAGTCACCTGATTCCCTATCTCACAAAAGTATCATCTAGCAAGACGTCCTCGTGGAGGGCCTACTTGGAATTTAATGGAACTGTTGTACTTGAGGTGTCATGGATGCGTAGATGGTAGCGTGAGGAATTTTCCAAACTAATAAAACATCTATATATTTTCCAATCCCTTCTTCTATGCAAGGATGAAGATGAAGATGGTGACATTATGGCTACTTTGGATAAAGTTGAAATACAAAATAAAGTATTGACAAACATTGATATTGTAGGTGGTGAAATTCTTTCCACTCAGAAAACAGATATGCAAAATATTTGTTTCCTGATTCTTGTAATAGAGTTCCATAGAAAATTTCAATTTTTTTCCAGGATCTTAGTCAATTTCAATTGATAGAGCACACCTACGGTCGATTGAATAAAACAAGGAATGACATGCACAAGTTTTCACAACAATATTGCTAAAAACATTAATGGCCTATCTGTGTCATTATATTATATTATTGGCATATGCTAGTGGTTACAATGATATATATTCAAGTCACTACCTTGGCAACAATAATATTATCGCATAGGATGGTCCCTTATGTATTCCTTCATATTGCGTTAGTATCTGGGCAGTGTTATATGGTATCACTATCAAGAATTATTGCTCTTATGTGCAACATTATTGCTCTTATATTGCCCTTATATTTTATACATGGTAGCGTTATTGCACTTATAAGCAGTGTTATTATACATGCAGATTCATTGACCTTCATGGCAGTGTTATGGCATTATTGTCACCTTTATTCACCTTCATGGCAACAATCATCACCTATTAATGCTCCAACATTCAGATTAATGTATCAAAGATATCTCTCTAGTGCATTCATATTCAAATGATGTACCAACGAAAAACCATATAAACATATATCTTTAGAGAAGCTAATCTAAAATGCAAAGAGAAACTTTAATATAAAGAAATTCAAATCCTTTGTGGAGTGACCTCACTCTTCAATTCTTATAGCATATATGAATATAGAAACAGAACAAGACATGTTATGTATTGTTCATGATTCCCTGTTTTGTTAAAGCAAGTGTTGCGAAAGTTGTTACGAAAGTTGGACTGCTACGAAAGTTGTTGTAAAAGTTGCTACGCAACTAGAGATTAAGTAATAAGTAGCCTCCATAACACTTGAAAGGTTTGCAACATTGCATTGGATATTTTCTATGAGTGACATATCTAGGAAGATGTTTCACAATTGATTATTTTCTACAACAACAAAAAAAATGGTCAAATGACTTGAATAATTAGAATACTCGGCCACTATCACCTCTTGCCATTGATGTCAAAGGGGGAGGTAAGTAAATGTTGTTGAAGTTGATTCTCAAGAAACAATGTTTCCATCAATGCCAAAGGAGGATTTTGTTGGCATTGCTTTCATTGATGGAAAAGGAGCACCAAAGTAGCGGTGAGGCAAGGAGCAGAGGAAAGGTATGCAACAAGAAGTTGGGAACAATAGTGAGGAAAAGAAGGAAAAAGAGAAGAAAGTAATCTTTTTGATTGATGGCAAAGGCTCACCAAATTAGTGGCAAGGCAAGGAGTAGAGGTAAGGTATGCAGCATCAAGGAAGGAGCAACAACAAGGAAAAGAAGAAAAAAAAGCAGTAACACGATGAATAAATGCATGCAAAGGAGAAGATCATGATTAGTAAAGGTAAACAAAGGAGTAAATGTAATATCAATTGGTGAGACAGATGCTAGATGTTGATGGCAGATATGTTGATACTAGATGTTGCATATGTTATTCTTGGCATGGTTGATGACATCAGAACAAAGCAACAACAAATACCTTGATCGTTTGGCAGCACTTTGAGGTTGGCAAGTGTGGTGTATAAGGCTAATTTGAAGACAGGTTTGGTCGAGCTAAATTATTATGATGCACATAAAAGGAAAGACTCCATGACAGAAAAGGAAAGATAAATACATGATCAAAGGTAAAGAAACATGCAAGGAAAAGGGAAAGACATGGAAAAATATTGTGATGCAAGTCCAAGGCAAAGTCGAAGATGTTGTAGAGATTATTGTGATGCATTAGTGGAAAATTTTCTTATTGATCATAAGGATGAATGCTCAATATAGTCATATGTTATTCCTATAATGTTACATGATGTTGGCATTATGTTCATCTATTTGATCATTATATATGAAAAAAAAAATATTGGGTGGAGCATTTATTTTTATGTTCTAATATTCAAAATATGAAGAGATTGGAAACAAATGAGTGGAAGGAAAAGAGTCAAGTCTGTTCACTTCATATTCTTATGTGGAATATAAATAAACAACAAACTTTATTTATAAAAGATGTTGTTTTTGGAAGAAAAATGATGTTAGATAGTTGGAGAATGTGTGGAGCTGATTGATGTGTTATGCATTAGTTACCTGGAACAAATAAAGCTGATGTGAAGCATATTTGAAGGGAAGAAGAGGTCGAATGAAGATGGAGATATGAAAATTTTAGGACCATATAAACTAACACATTGTTGGTTCTTGTTTGCATCAGGGGATTGTAATCTCCTTTCAAGTAGTGGCTTGATAAACATAAGGTTGGAGCCTATTGAGGTATGAACCTCCTATGGGTTGTAGCTTATAGAAAAGATATGAGAGTTGGAGCTTCCTTTCATTTTGCAGCTTGTAGAAAGATGAGGTAGCAACCTCCTATAGGTTGAATCATATAGAAAATAAGATGAAATAAGGATTAATAGATTTCCTTTGAATCACAACAATAATAAAATCATGGTTTTTTCCGTTTATGGGTTTCTACATATATTTGGTGTCAACACATGTTTTTATTATGTTATGATGTGTTGTTTTGGTTTGCTTATTACTTGTTCACATATTCAATCTATTGGCCATTATTTGTTAAGATTCTCATGTAATGATTCATTTAGTGAGTTTAATGAAAATAATTTTAATATCCATGAATACAGTAAATTGATTCACCTCCCCCCCCCAGTTAAGTCATGTTTTCATCACCGTGAGCATGCACCCTTTGCTGGAATTGATAAATCTCTTCTTCTAACCTGCACTTACAAGACAGACACTGATTTTGGCACGATGAGTTATAACAATATATTCCACCTCATCTTTCGTGAGATGATACTTACTTTCATGGTGAAAGAAAATTTATTTCATTTAATACAAATATGGCCTTTGTTGTAATGTTTTCTTCTTAAAGATGTACGAAAAGAACCCACTTAGGGTTGTGGATGACAAACAATATCAATAATTTAAATGGCTTCTTAACATTTTAGATATATAGCAACTGATAGAAACAAAACCTGCCAAAATTTAGATCTATGCCACAATCATAGTTAAACAACAAAAAGAAATAGTAATAACTCCAATCATCCAATGGAAATCAGATATACAAAGAATAGTTTTATTATAACACCTACGAAGGGAACAAATAAATGTTACTAGTCCCCCTCTATGGGATGTGTTCTTGGCTATCCTCAAACGTCTTCAGCTTGTGAAGAGTCTCTCTCCTCTATAATGTGTAAACTTAGCAAAAAATGGTGTGCAACAATGAAAATAATCAGAGTTACAATAATGAGTTTAACAATGAAAATGATCAAAAGTTATTAATGAATGAAAAACTCTTTTATTTATAACAAAATATTGAGTTATCCTCGAATAATGAGCAATAATAAAATATTATTAACCCCATTCTTGGAATAACTGTTTGGAATATTTTATTATATTTGGTTAGGAGGGAAAAGGTATTTAAACTTTTATTTAGAAATAATAAATAAATAAATGATTTATTTATCATCTCAAGGAATTAGTTAAGGAATAATAAACAAATAACGAATTATTTAATTATTCCTAAGGTATTTAGTCAAATTTGACAAAGAATAATAATTAATTAGTGATATTCTTAGAGAAAAATAAGATAATTAATTATTTATCTGTTTATTTTCATGATTGGGTCAAATATGACAAGGAATAATAATTGAACAATGGTTTAATTAATTATTCCTAGAGTACAATTAAATAAATAGTGATTTATTTAATTATGTTTCATGGGTTTTACTATAAATTACTTAACGAAGGTGGTTTATTAAGTAATTTCTCACAGTGAAAGCAATTTTACTATGGTAAAATTGGCTTTACAGGGTGTACTTCGATCCATCTAGTAAATTAGGCTAGATGATCAATTTTGTGGGGATAACAACCTTCCTAATACAACACTCCAAATATTTGAAGGTACAACATCAAGTTCAACATCATCTACTATTTTGGATGCAATCATAAATCTAGCTCTAGATTGCTTGGTTACCTTTAATTTGGCTTTATCACACACCCAACCAAGAGGGTGGGATTTCAGATGAGGGTTAGCCTCTAACCCTAACATCTTAACAAAGGATTCTAAAATAAAATTTTCTTTTGATCCCGAATCAAACAAGGTTTCCACTTTAGTATGTTTTATTACGACTCTAATGTGGAACAATTTTGTCCTATTTCTATCATTAACAAGAGACTCATTAGAAGAACATGTACTTTCATAAAATTCATAATTTTCATTAGCATGAACAGAAAGAGTCCCTTGTATGCCCTTCATTGTGATCTGTGTCTCTTCACCAGAGTCGGATCCAAGGTCCTGTTTTATGGGTGCCACCATATTTTTCTTGTTCTTACCACTAAATCTCTTTGGTTTCAAATCTGGATGCAACTTCCAACAAATTTCATCATCACAGCCTTCCTTCTTGCAATATGTGCAAGATGACCTTTCTCCTTCCTCCTTCTTGGTTGTAGTTTCCTTACTGTTCTTTCCCTTTCCTTTTCCTTTGGAATTTCCATTATGGGGTTTGAAAGATGATTTCTTGGATTGATATTATTTGTTATTATTTCCCCTACTTTCAAGGTGAATGGCCTTCACACTAGCTGCATCAATAGTAGTAGGCTCAAATAAGAACAAAGAATTCCTAATGTAATTATGTACAACACTAATTTACTTTGTTATAGTGTCTGGTGAATCAAGTGAAATGCCCAAATTCAAAGCTTTTTTTCTAAACTCTTTTGTGAAGCTTTATACATTTTGATCCTTGTCTCAAATATTTCCATTCCATGTAAGATCTTTTGTTGATAACCCAAAGGATATAACCAATATTTTAATGTAGAAGCAAAATTGGACTAGGAAGAAAGGAGATTACCCATGTTTTTGTTCCCTTTCTACAACTTTCTCTCCCACCAAGCAAGAGTGGTGCTACTAAGCTGAAGAGATGCTAATTAGATATTTGCCTCATCCTCCTTGATCTAATGAATCCAAAAATAAACCTGGATATCTCTAATCCAATTTTTTAATTTATGTGCACTACATTCTCCATTATATGTGGTAAAATCAAACTTTACATCTATCTTAAAAAACGTCTTCTTAGATGCATTCCTATGATGCATGTTAGAATGATGAGAAGAGGAAGAAGGATAATTGTTACTAGAGGATGGAGAGGGTGGTTTAGGAGGTTCTATTCTTCCACTTTCATGGTTTATCGAGGCATGATCATCTAGTTCTTTCTTCTCATGCTTGATTGTCTTCTCATATTTTGCAAACAACTTGTCAACTTTCTCTACCACGGTGAAGAATATCTTGAGATAATTTCTCTCTTCCTCCATTCGAGCTTCCTCATATGCCATGTTCCATCTTCATGTTGCACGCCCCACTTCAATATCAAAGGGTTTGAGTTTTCCTTCTCCTCTTTGTAGTTTTTTCTTGGTTAGCATTCACTCATGCAACTCGTATCAAGAATACCTACTATGACACCAAACTTGATCCTTATCTTTTACTTCAAGGATTCATATTGAATTACATTTAAAAGAGCACGTAACCATGTAACATAAACACATTAAAGAAGCGCAAATAAAATCAACCATGAGATCAAAGGCATAAAACAATTTGATAATGGAGTTTACCCAATGTGGGCTATGTCTTTGGGCCTCTATCAATGTGGGGAGGCCTCTTTCATTAAATGGCAGGGAAATCAAATTACAATCAATTACATAAATGACGCTTTTACCTCCATTTTTTGGAATGGTATGAAAATGCAAAGTTCGTCTACAGAAGTGGACATGAACATTAAATTCATTGTATGAAATAGTGTCAAACGACTATAAAATTAACCCTATTATAAGCAGGTGACTTTTGGAGCTCTATGGAATATTTTAGATACCTTCAAGATTCCCTAAAAAAGAATTCTCCCTCTAAATTCATGCTAGACTGGGCACAGCTCTGGCTTGGGACATTGTTCCTCCACTTACAATCAATTCTTTGTGTTCCTGCTTAGCTTCCACCTCCTTTGTTGGGCACATTTTGAAGGTTTAAGTAGTGTTGAGCGATAGATTCTCCAACATATGGCCTAACGAACTATTGGTTAGTGGCATCTATATTAAGCCATTTGTGGTTGGGAGGTCTCTAGTTCCAAACTATAGAGCCTCTATTTTAGGTATCACCATTGGTGTGTTTGGTATCAATGTTGGCACAATTGCATCATTGTTGACATGTTTGTATCGCCATTTGGTAATGGGGCTACCCATCTAGCGGGTTGGCCCACTAGGCTGGGCAGGTTCAATTCCCGCCAGCCTCACATTACACCATGTGGGTGTTGAATATTGGTTGGGAATGGCTCAGATCACGCGCAACCCCAACCCATTGGTTTATATCTATATATATATATATATATATTATATATATATATATATATATATAATATATATATTATAACGAATTAGTAAAAAAACCATTAATCAAATTTATGGTCACCGATTAAATTAATGAGGTGATGAATTTGCCTATTCTGGTGGTAGAATCTCTGTGCCAAGAAATGCAAAAATTTTGCCTCGTTAGTGGTTTCCACTAGGCCTAGTTTGACCAAAACTTTGACTGGCCATAACTTTCACATATGAACTCGAATTGAGGTGGTGTTCACGTTGTTTAAAAGTTTGCAATGAGATGTTAGTTTTCACATTTGTTCCACTTCAATCCAATGAATTTTATTTTTGATCTTTTCCAAAGCCACTTCTAAATTCTGAGCATTTTTGGAGCCACATGGATCAATAATTAACTCAATGCAACATTATAATAAAAATACAAAATGCAGAGGTAAAATTTGTTTCTCCTTAGATATTGGACTATTTAAATTATATCCACAATTACAAATCATTTCTATTGACTAAAAAATATATAAAGTTCATATAAATGGTTTCTCCAACTATTAAGGTATTTAAAAATTACCATAATGAATTTTCATAACTATTATGATGCCACAAGCGTTCTTAAATTTTGAGTTAAGTGGTTCAAACATAACCAAATATATATTTATATTTTAAATAAAACAATTGTGTACATACTTTTTATATCAATAATTTTAACACGAAGTGTGATGGAAAAATATACAAGATAATTTCATCTTTTGTACCCAATCTTGCCACTTGAAGCATTTTACATTGGAGTGTACCCAAAATTTAAACAGGCATCACCACATCAAATATCGTGGATGAATACCATGGGATTGAAAAATTTTTATGGTCTAACCTTTAAATATGTTTCGTCACATCAAATACCATGGATATATATGTTGGACAACATAATACCAAGGGATTGAATATTGTCTAAAAATAAATATGTCCCCTTTGCTTAAAAGTAGTAGAATATGATTCCAAAATTATATTTTCTACTTCAACATAACCAAGCATGGTTCCTTATTTCACTTTTCTCTTTGAAAATAGGCAAATATAATTCCTTATTAGATATATGGTGTGGCTAGGCTATACCCAAAAATAGTAATAAGGTTTTGAAATAAGGTGAAATATGAGATATTTAAATAGTATAAAATAATCACCCATCTCAAAAAGTTATCATAATTGTTTTTCTTTCCACTATATTTAGCCCCTAAATGTACTATGTTAGAGAGGCTCACGCTTTTAATATTTTATTACCTTTTGTTGCTGGAAGATGATTGCTAACTTTGTTCTATTAGAAAACCTAATAATATAAAGAAAGGTTTATACTCCATGGTCTCTTGACCATGGAAAAGCATTTCCATGGATTATTTTTTGTGGTTATAAAAGACTAAGTAGACACGCCAATATCCATTTTTAGTATTTGATAGTCTTAGCAAGATATATACTCTTCTACCTTGTATGAACACCATCAAAACACAAGAACCAAAAAACATGAGGAGTTTTGAAACAACTTAGGATACCAAGGAGCATCATCTCAAACAAGGATACATGATTTATTAGTTCTTTTTGGACTACACTATGGGAAAATATGCCCACTAACTTAAATAGATCTCTAACATTCCATCCAAAAATAGTCAACATGAATTTGTGATCTAGATTTTATCATCATATTATTTATCATCCATATTAATGTTTTAAATGTATAAAAGGTGGAGGAATAAACTCAAATTGTTAGTTTTACTAGTGGGCCCAGGTTTGGAAAATTTAGGTCTAAAACCTTCCAAAAGAATTTTAAGACATCAAATGGCATAAGAATCACCTTAGTTCGAGTCTGTATACAATTTTTTTGTACCGAGAAGTTGACCTTCCCATTTTCACAACCATGATTTCAGAGAATTCCATGTTAATCCCATTTATTCATGGAAAATGGATTGAGCCACATGATCATGATGAAGAGAACTCTAGAAAATTCCATATTGTAACTCTAATTAGGATTTGAATTAGTTAAACATAACACCTGGTAGGCTATCATGTTTTTTTATAACCATGCCACTAGGAGGAAAAGTGGCTCAAATCTATTTGGGTGCAATTTTTTCCATATATAAATAGATCAGTTGAGAGTGTATAAGGAGAGAGAAAATAGAGAGGGTTTTGAGTTATTGCAGCTCCTAGGCCATAAGTCTTACTCCTTTCTACTTGCATCCATTTTCATTTAGAGAAAGAGAGAATACTAGAATCACCTTAGAGATGCATTTTCTCCTAAAAGGGATTCCCAAGTCATATATTATGTTATTATGGTTGTGGGTAATTGTATTTTTATTTTTTCTCAATTTTATATAATTTTTACCCCGGTTGCGGGTGATTAAGATGGTTATTAATGTGGGGCGACCTTCCCACTGGGAAAGTGGCAGCCCAGATCCGCCAGCTGTAGGGGCGATCTACGGGCCTGCCACCCCCGTCCTGATAAAATGAATGCATGTCTTAATGCTGCCCTGCAAATTGTCGTTAGCTGCTTTATCTTTGGCCTTCAATTCGCCTCTCCGATGCTCTGCCTGTGTTGGAATGTTCAGCGCTTGGAATGTCGCTCTGTGGCTCTTTAAGAACTAGCCTCCGATGGGTTTGCCTCATCTGAGGTCTGGTCATTGTGTAATTTGGATGTGGATGCTTTGCTTTTACGATTTGACGCTGGTGCTTGGGCCCTGGCAGCGAACTCTAAGGTTCAGACTTCGGCCCTCTGCACAGAAGGCCTTGGTCTTTTCCTTGGGGCACCCTGGCTCTCTCGTCTGCAAGCTTCAGTTGGTTTTAGTTTATGTCCGCATTGCACCCCTCGGTGCTTAGGGTGACTCTCCGGTCCAGCTCTTTGTGGTATGTCTCGCCCCGCCCCTCTGCATTCTTTCTGAGTCTTATTCGTCGCCCTTCGTGCTCCTGTCTACTATTCCGCCTTTGGGCAAGGTCAATTGGCTCTTTGCAAATTGTGGTGGGTGGCAAACTAGTTCTTGGTGCAGCCTCTTTTGCAGCGACGCTCCAGAATGTCGCGTGAACGGCTCCGCCTCAGCAGTCGAAGGGGTGGGTCTCGTGGAGGAGCTAAAGGAAGAGCTTCCCCTCAGCACTCCTCTCCCTCAATGGATTCCCCATCTGAAGAAGTTAGCTCCCATGGGGCAAGGCATGGCCGAGGCTGTGCAGCTGCGTGTTCGCACAGCTCTCACCCCTCAACCCATTTTCGGTTCCCATGTTCCCTGTACAATGCCACTTATTTTGTATCGGTGCGGATTGAGAAGTGCGAAAACGCAGCCTCTCCAGAAGTCCCTGCGGAGCCTAGGCCACCATCTCCTGTTCAATATCCAAGATTGCAGCCTGCGGAAGCCTCAGGTGCAGTGATGGGTCCAAGCGACCCGGCAAAGGATGATGCTCCTTACACAAATACGAGTGCGTCCGATCAGTATGGTTGCAGAATTGTTGAGGAGTAACCATCCACCTCTGTGGATGCTTGAGCTCGTCTCCTCGCTATTTTGGGGGTCGCTTCTGCGGTTTCAGGAAGTGTGTTCGGCTTCTACAGTGCACAACGTTTGTTGTAGGATATTTTTGTTCCTTTCAGGTCTGTTTAGGTCGAATACAGTCTACATATGCGTCTATGTCTATTGGTATAACTATGTTTGTTTGTATCTCCTCGCAAAGGCCATGATAGGGAGTTTTGGAATGTGTCAAGCGGTATGGCTTTCATTGGGTTCCGGTCTGTGTCTAATTGTTAGTCTTTCAGTCTTTCAGTCTTTCAGTCCTTCATTCATGGTTAGTGTTATGGTCTCATCTTCCAGTGTTAAAGTCCAGCTGTAACCATCTCAACATGGCGAATGTAAGCTTTTTGTAACCCTTTTTGTATAATAATAGAAGTAGCATAAATTACAAAAAAATAATTATATAATTTTTATATTACAAGCGAAAAAATAGAAACTTAGATCAAAATTCTAAAGAAAATAACACTCATAGTATAGATTTTGGATTTCAATATAAATTTATTAGATCTAATATGATAAAATACCCAATGGAATATCCATGATAATTTATGGATAATTTTGGATCAAATTTTGAGGGGTTACAACCAAAAGCATTTAAAGACCTAGGATGAAAATACAATCTATATTCAACACTTAAAATAGAGAAAACCATATTTCTATCATTAATCCCCCTTTTGAAACTTTATTTCGGTATTTTCCACCTTCACCATGGGATGTTATCTATGAATGGAAAAGAGTGAGAAAACACATCATATGTGAAGCATTTAAAGAAGAGAATATTGTTGAAAATATTAGGTTAATTATAAGATAGAATGAATAATTATAAGAAAGGCATAGGGCCTAACATGATCAACAAATAACTATAAATCATTTGAAGTGGGAGACACAGTTTTGGTTATATGTCAATAAGAGAAGACTACATGGTCATAGTAAGAAGATCAATTCTTTGTGGCTTGGGTCTTTCAAAGAATAGGAGAAGGTTTCATAACACCTATGGATTTATTATACCCCCATATATGCTAATTTCACTAGTAGAAAATGGTGAAATTAGTGGCTAGGTGACTAAAAATGTTAGTCACCACAACTTTTCCAAGTGAAATACTACCAAAAGTTAGCAATATTAAGAGAACAAACTAAAAATGACTAACATAAATAACTAATTTAGTCTAGGAATAAAATATACGACAAGACAATAAGTGACCAAACTAAAAGACACTAGCTTAAATGACTAATTGTTGGTTAGCGGATCCCCTGCGTAACGGTTTTGGGGCTTAAAGCCCACAATTTTGGGTAATGGTATTGTAAAGGCTTCGCGTAGTGTGTGGAGCGTGAACTGTAATGAGTCAAGTCAAATGGTTGTCCACCCTCAAATATTGTAATTTAATATAGAGTGGGTCGGCCTACCCATGGTCCGCAGACCATGGGAATGTATAAATAGAGCGAGGCTCTAAGTGTAGAGTTCAGTTTTTGAGTTTGCTCTGGATTATTATGGGTTTCGGAATGTGATATTCGCTCTGAGTCTGTAAGTCTGAGGCTTGGGTTGTAGAAGTAGGAAGAGGCTCTGCAGCTATGTGCGCGGAGGCCTAGTAGAGTCCGCAACTATGTTCATGGATCCCTGCAACTTAGTGCACAGGGTGGAATTGGATTGTACTAGAATAGAAGGTTAATAAAAGATAAGCTGATTTTGGAATATTGTGCATCTTCTCTATGCGTTTATGTTTCGGTTATATCCTTGCATCTCTTTACAGTTTATGATTGCACACACTAGTTATAAATGTTAAATGAGTAAACAAGAATATTGGGCCCACAAAATTAATTCAGATCTATAATAATAACACCGCAAGGGTAAAGGATCTAGGAAACACCTCCTCGCGCTCTGTACAAAGCTATGCGAAGGTAAGATAGTTGCGTGGAGCAGTGCAAGTGCACATGATTGGTTTGCGACCTTTCCAGACCTCATCAAGACATCCCTAGGGTGCGGAAACCTAGTTCTAGCACCCTCCCATACTACCTCGGGTAAGACCTCAGTCCGCACTCTATGGACTGTTGTCGAAAGGGCCGTTAGTTTTGGGATTTTTTTGGCTAAAACACTTCTGAACCTGGATCAGGCCCCAACACGCCAACAAATGGTTCCGTTGTCAACGTTGGGATCTACCTAAGGGATATCTGATGTTGAAACACTGCAACCCTATGAAGAAGAAAATTTAAGATTGGTTATATCCGAAGCTTCACAAGTTCGTGACACAGGATAACAAAACTTTGCATATATCCAAGAAGAGTTGGCTAGATTGCTAGGTATATATGGAAATCCACGTGATTCTTCTTCACGTCCTTCTCTTCGAAGCTGTATGATTGGATCGTGAGGTTAGACGACAGCCAGGGAAGGTATAAGCTTGATCAATTGATAGTGTGGACTCCAGAGTTATTGTGTAGGCAAGAGGAATCAAAAGATAAGATCACGTGGGTCGTAGACCATTGGCTCGACTAGATAATAGGAGGGTTTATCACTGAATTTCTGATAGACATGACTGTAAGCTATAGCGAAGCTAAAAGATGTTTTCTCAAGGGACCGCGTGGTAAGTACATCAAATCTTTGAATACCTGAATTAAGATGCTATTATGTGAAAAAAGAGTGATGCGATGACATTTATGTTTGGAATGATGCAAAGTGGAAGGATCTACGAAACATTCCTTTAATTTCACCATCGCAAGAGAGTCAGGAAGAGTACACTCAGGTTTCTCCAAGGAGTGCGGTCAGTTTGATAAGGTAGCACATTCTGCAGTTACCATCCCCACTTACGCCACCACTCGTGTCACCTCCTTCAAATCCATCTTTACCCACACCACCTCCGCCAAACCAGCAGTTCAGTATGGTGAGCGCGATTAAGCTACTCGTATTCAGAGGAGTAGGAAATGAGGACCTGGATCAGTTGGGGTTCATGGTAAGAGCAGTGTGGGAAGAATAAGGGGTTATAGACGATAAAATTAAGAAGGCTACATTGGTAAGCCTGTTGTAGGATCACGCATTGACATGGTATATTGAGCACTCAAATGATCACCCAAATGCAGGAATAGCGGAGATCCAAATTGTGTTGAACAAATAATTCGGTTGGCCGAAATCAAAGATGTAGTTAATCATCAGATTTACGGAGATCACGATGCTCCTAGGCGAGACCCCCTAGGACCTAGATCAGATACTAAAGAGTATGATCCACGAGGCTAATATGATGCTAACGGATGCACAACACTGCACGTGGTTTGTGGTGTCTTCGACACCACACCTGAGTACAACGCTATCACAGCAGAATATTTCAACCCAAGTAGAAGCATTGGAAATGGAGATGAGGTTACATGAAACACTAATACCAGATCCAAGATTGGGATTCCAACAGATCCACGTGCAACTGTAGAACCTATGCTTGGAGATGTAGAGTTTGAAGCAGGATAGGGTGCCACGGCTAGAGGCATGCGAAGAAGTGCGGTGTATAAAATGCAAAGGCCAAGGCCATCATAAGGATCATTGTCCTGTATTCGTGAACTACTTGGCAGGAGGAGGGCCAATTCCATTGAGACCGAAGACACAAGTAGGGCCAAGTGTGACACCCCCGCTATGGTACATGATCTATCAGATAGGAGGAAAACGCACAACAGACAATTGTCATCTGTTGCAGAAGTATACATAGACTCCACAACAGCTGTTTTGTAATTTATGTAGGTTAGTGGGCCACGATGAGCAAATGCGTCGTAGCTACGAGTTGATGATGGAGAAGACCCTAGCCTATCAAATGCAAACAAAAATGCAAGCCCTCGACCCAGTTATTACGATGGCGCACACTGGATTTCAGTGCTGAGGTTAGGGATGAGGAGGGATGGGGCTAGGAAGGGGTTGAGGACAATTAATCTATTACAAGTGTGGAGGAATAGAGCACTATGCTCATGATTGTACCCACCCAATGAGAATATCGTGTTTGTACTGTGAGCAGTTTGATCATGAAATGATGGATTGTCCTATGCTGATCACACAGATGCACAAGAAAGGGGTACTACAGCCTACTCTGACTCGCAATATCAAAATGATCAGGTCTAAACCACGTGAAGAAGACCCCAACGTGAAAATTATGCTTAAAAGTGGCACAACAACAGGGGAAGATAAGGGGAAGCAGCATGAAGAAGATACTAGGGTTCGCAAGGCTCCTACAAAGGAACCATAGTTTGACTTGGAACGCACAAAGGAGACATTTATGGAAGCTAAGAAGAGCTTCGTAGAAGCCTCTACTTCAAGTATTAAGGATCAACCAGAGACAAGTATGGATCCTTCTATGCTTACTACCTTTTTAGAGACATTCATGAAATTTTTGCGCGATAATAATGCAATTAAAGGACTACAAGAGTTGATAACTAGGTGCGTAGGGTCAGGGGAACCCCATTTAGTCCAAAAATTGGGAAAGCATGCATTGTTCATTGGGAGGGAAATGAGATTGACAGTGCAAATTCACGAATATGAAATGGATCATGTAATTCAAGACCTGGGTTCAGACGCAAATGTGTTACCAAATCAGACATGGGAACATATGGGTACACCCACATTACTGTGGTCCCCCATTTAATTACAGATGGTGAACCAATAGAAAATTTTTCCGATGGGGAGATTCCAAGGGATAACAGTTTATATTGAAGGCGTGAGCACCCAAACAGACTTTGAGATGATAGAGATTTTGGATGATAGCAACCCTTACCCTACGTTGCTAGCAATAGACTAGGACACTGATATGAATGGAGTCATCAACCTCAAGAAGCGGAAAATGGTATTTGAGAAAAAATCTTTATGCGTAGTCATTCCACTGGATCCAGTCGAATGAGCATGCTACATTGAATAGGTACATGACAATGGAAGTGACAACAAGCTGGATTATATCTACAAGATAACTGCGCAGGATCATGATTGAGTAAATCCGATCGTAGATGGAAGAATCTTGTGGGAGTGTGCAGGTTCTTGCACCTCGGATTCACATGAAGAAGACAAACGTTGTCACAATCGATTGAATGAAGTGACAACACTAAATTGCAACATGATGACTATGTCATTACATTATGTAACAACCTAGGCCCAAGATCTACCGACATATGATGGATTGACAACGTTGGATGAATTCTTGAGCAAGTTTGAGAGCTCAGTACCAAAGAAACAGTGGTTCAATGCATTGAAGTGGGCGCTATGTGTGACACCTGTGCATTGGTGGGGAAGACATCAGGAAAATTTTGAGAACTGATGCGTGGGAAACCAGAACTATATCTAGGAGATAAATATGATGGACGCAATGACCCGCGCACTTACCTTGCAAAATGGATCAAGGCCTATGGAGAAGAGCCTTAGCCTAAATGGGTACACTTATTCTATCATACCCTGGATGTCATACCCATGAGTTGGTATACTGAGACGGAACTTCGACATGGTAGGGGAAAATGGGATGTGTTGAGCGAGGGATTTTTGTCAACATTCACCTTTGAAGACCGGTGGTCAGATACTATTGACAATGCACTACAAGCTATGAAAGCCACCATATTCAAAATATCACAAGAACCACGGGAAGAAGTTCAACTAGCATGGGCAACCCAGTTATGTCATGCCCTAGAATGTTATAACGTATAAGTAGAAGAGGATGATGATGACCCCTAAAACATTAATATTCCAGAAACTGAAGGGTGTCGTGAACTTCGAGGACCATCAATTGAGGACCCTGACATCACTGCATCACTAAAAACAAAGCAGATAAACATAGGTACAAACACAGAGCCAAAGTATGCAATATTTGGGGACCTCTGGGATGATGCTACAATAGATAAGGTCGTAGAGTTACTCCGCAAATACCAAGATTTGTTCCAAACAAAAATCACAAACTTAAATGGGATCATTGGCGAATTAGGGATGATGAAGATCACTCTGAAACTGGACATGAAGCCAGTGAAATAGTGACCTCACTGGTTTAATCCGAAGTATAAAGAAAAGGTCCGCGAAGAATTAGACAAAATGTTTACAACCGGAATTATTGAACCAGTGGAAGAATGAGACTGGGTAAGTCCTATGGTAGTATAGGAGAAAAAACAAAAGGGCGACACCAGATTATGTGAATCTGAAAAAGTGCACCTTCCTCATCCCCTTTGGAAACCTGCTCGGCCATGTGCTCTGCAAAGAAGGTCTGATGGCAGATCCTGTGAAGATTGTTGTTATTTTCAATTTGGAAGCATCACGAAGTGTCAAACAACTACGCGCTACATTGGGGCACATTGGTTACTATAGGAAGTTTATCAAGAGCTATGTGCAAATAACAACGTCAATGGAGAAGCTATTGAAAAAGGATGCTACATATTGTTGGAATGATGATTGTGCAAAAATTTTGGATGTTCTTAGGAGAAAATAACATCCACTCCCATCTTGGTCTTTCCAAAATGGGGCATAGAATTTCATGTACACATTGATACATCATGTATCGCACTAGTAGCTGTACTTACGCAAGGAGGCACAGAAGGCGTGGATCACCCGCTCACGTTCATGATTCGAAAGCTATCCAAAGCCAAAAAGAACTACTCTACTACTGAGCATGAGGGATTGGCAATGGTATACGTGCTCCAGAAATACTGACACTATTTACTTGGCGGGCACTTCAAGATGTATACCGATCATTCCGTGTTGAAATACCTGGTGAACAAACTTGTGTTGGGGGGACGCATATGCAAATGGCTACTACTATTTTGTTGGGTGTGGAACCTGATTATCTTTTATATTCAAAAGTACCACCACATTGGACCCCAGTTCAAAATGGGGGCAACAATGCCGCCCGTAAAATATTCGCTGCAAGGGGGGTCTAGGGGGGGACGGCTGTGACCTTTGGGAGCCCCCCCCCCCTAGCGGGGGGTTTCGGGGGCAGCGCCCCCAAAGCTAAAAACAGCTGTAAAATTTCCTTGTAAAAGTATAGTAATTTCTAGTCAATCTTGGCCGTTCATTAGGTGGATGATCTGATGGTAGAACTTATGTTTAGTTTAGGGTTTTTTCCCTAGAAGGCAACCCCTCT